>CAWUDS030000767.1:0-50949 GCA_963859935.3 Lathyrus sativus
TGTTGGGTATGCAGACTCTGGTTTTTATGTTGAGCGTTCAGACTCCGGTCAGTTTTGTTGGGTATCCAGACTCCAGTTATTACGTTCAGCGTTCAGGCTCCGGTAAGTTTCGATGGGTATCCAGACTCCGGTTATTACGTTGAGCGTTCAGGCTCCGGTCAGTTTAGTTGGGTATCCAGACTTGGTTATTATGTTGAGCGTTCAGGCTCCGGTCAGTTTCGTTGGGTATCCAGACTCCGGTTATTACGTTGAGCGTTCAGGCTCCGGTCAGTTTCGTTGCGTATCCAAACTCCGGTTATTACGTTGATCGTTCAGGCTCCGGTCAGTTTCATTGGGTATCCAGACTCCGGTTTTTACGTTGAGCGTTCAGGCTCCGGTCAGTTTCGTTGGGTATCCAGGGTCCGGTTATTACGTTGAGCGTTCAGGCTCCGGTCAGTTTAATTGGGTATCCAGACTCCAGTTATTACGTTAAACGTTCAGGCTCCGGTCAGTTTGGTTGGGTGTCCAGACGCCGGTTATTACGTTGAGCGTTCAGGCTCCGGTCAATTTTGTTGGGTATCCAGACTCCGGTTATTATGTTGAGGATTCAGGCTCTGGTCAGCTTTGTTGGGTATCCAGACTTCGGTTATTATGTTGAGCATTCAGGCTCCGTTCAGTTTCGTAGGGTATCCAGACTCCGGTTATTACGTTGATAGTTAAGGCTCTGGTCAGTTTCGTTGAGTATCCAGACTCCGGTTATTATGTTGAGCGTTCATGCTCCGATCAGTTTCATTGGGTATCCAGACTCCTGTTATTACGTTGAGCGTTCAGGCTCCGGTCAGTTTAGTTAGGTATCCTAAGTTCGGTTTTTACTTTGAGTGTTCAAGCTCCGGTCAGTTTTGTTGGGTATCCAGACTCTGGTTATTACGTTGAGCGTTCAGGCTCCGGTCAGTTTCGTTGGGTATCCAGACTCCGGTTATTACGTTAAACGTTCAGGCTCCGGTCAGTTTTGTTGGATGTCCAGACTCCGGTTATTACGTTGAGCGTTCAGGCTCCGGTCATTTTCGTTGAGCATCCAGACTCCAGTTATTATGTTGTTCGTTCAGGCTCCGGTCAGTTTCATTGAGTATCCAGACTCCGGTTATTACGTTGAGCGCTCAGACTCCGTTCAGTTTCGTTGGGTATCCAGACTCCGGTTATTACGTTAAGCGTTAAGGCTCCGATCAGTTTCTGTGTGTATCCAGACTCCGGTTATTACATTGAGCGTTCAGGGTCCGGTCAGTTTCGTTGGGTATCCAGACTCTGGTTTTTATGTTGAGCGTTCCGACACCGGTCAGTTTTGGTGGGTATCTAGACTCCGGTTATTAAGTTGAGCGTTCAGGCTCCGGTCAGTTTCGTTGGGTATCCAGACTCCGGTTTTTACGTTGAGCGTTCAGGCTCCGGTCAGTTTCGTTGGGTATCCAGACTCAGGTTATTACATTGAGCGTTCAAGCTCTGGTCAGTTTCGTTTGGTATCCAGACTTCAGTTATTACGTTGAGCGTTCAGGCTCCGGTCAGTTTTGTTTGGTATCCAGACTCCGGTTTTTACGTTGAGCGTTCAGGCTCCGGTCAGTTTTGTTGGGTATCTAGACTTTGGTTTTTACATTGAGCGTTCAGGCTCCGGTCAGTTTTGTTGGGTATCCAGACTCCGGTTATTACGTTAAGTGTTCAGGCTCTGGTCAGTTTCGTTGGGTATCCAGACTCCGGTTTTTACGTTGAGCGTTCAGGCTCCGGTCAGTTTCGTTGGGTATCCAGACTCCGGTTATTACGTTGAGCGTTCAGGCTCCGGTAAGTTTTGTTGGGTATCCAGACTCCGGTTATTACGTTAACCGTTCAGGCTTCGGTCAGTTTCGTTGGGTATCCAGACTTCGGTTATTACATTGAGCGTTCAGGCTCCGGTCAGTTTTGTTGGGTATCCAGACTCCGGTTATTATGTTGAGGATTCAGGCTCCGGTCAGCTTTGTTGGGTATCCAGACTTCGGTTATTATGTTGAGCGTTCAGGCTCCGTTCAGTTTCGTAGGGTATCCAGACTCCGGTTATTACGTTAAGCGTTCAGGCTCTGGTCAGTTTCGTTGGGTATCCAGACTCCGGTTATTACGTTGAGCGTTCAGGCTCTGGTCAGTTTCGTTGGGTATCCAGACTCCAGTTTTTACGTTGAGCGTTCAGGCTCCGGTCAGTTTCGTTGGGTATCCAGACTCCGGTTATTACGTTGAGTGTTCAGGCTCCGGTCAGTTTCGTTGGGTATCCAGACTCCGGTTATTACGTTGAGCGTTCAAACTCCGGTCAGTTTTGTTGGGTATCCAGACTCTGGTTATTACGTTGAGCGTTCAGGCTCTGGTCAGTTTCGTTTGGTATCAAGACTTCAGTTATTACGTTGAGCGTTCAGGCTCCGGTCAATTTCGTTGGGTATCCAGACTCCAGTTTTTACGTTGAGCGTTCAAGCTCCGGACAGTTTTGTTGGGTATGCAGACTCTGTTTTTTACGCTGAGCGTTCAGACTCCGGTCAGTTTTGTTGCGTATCCAGACTCCGGTTATTACGTTCAGCGTTCAGGCTCCGGTAAGTTTCGTTGGGTATCCAGACTCCGGTTATTACGTTGAGCGTTCAGGCTCCGGTCAGTTTAGTTGGGTATCCAGACTTGGTTATTATGTTGAGCGTTCAGGCTCCGGTCAGTTTCGTTGGGTATCCAGACTCCGGTTATTACGTTGAGCGTTCAGGCTCCGGTCAGTTTCGTTGCGTATCCAAACTTCGGTTATTACGTTGATCGTTCAGGCTCCAGTCAGTTTCATTGGGTATCCAGACTCCGGTTTTTACGTTGAGTGTTCAGGCTCTGGTCAGTTTTGTTGGGTATCCAGGGTCTGGTTATTATGTTGAGCGTTCAGGCTCCGGTCAGTTTCATTGGGTATCCAGACTCCGGTTATTACGTTGAGCGTTCAGGCTCCGGTCAGTTTAGTTAGGTATCCAGACTCCGGTTATTACGTTAAACGTTCAGGCTCCGTTCAGTTTTGTTGGGTGTCCAGACTCCGGTTATTACGTTGAGCGTTCAGGCTCCGGTCATTTTCGTTGAGCATCCAGACTCTAGTTATTATGTTGTTCGTTCAGGCTCCGGTCAGTTTCGTTGAGTATCCAGACTCCGGTTATTACGTTGAGCGTTCAGGCTCCGTTCAGTTTCGTTGGGTATCCAGACTCCGGTTATTACGTTAAGCGTTCAGGCTCCGGTCAGTTTCGTTGTGTATCCAGACTCCGGTTATTACATTGAGCGTTCAGGCTCCGGTCTGTATCGTTGGGTATCCAGACTCTGGTTTTTATGTTGAGCGTTCAGGCTCCGGTCAGTTTTGGTGGGTATCCAGACTCCGGTTATTACGTTGAGCGTTCAGG
This sequence comes from Lathyrus sativus, assembly GCA_963859935.3. Lineage (NCBI taxonomy): Eukaryota > Viridiplantae > Streptophyta > Magnoliopsida > Fabales > Fabaceae > Lathyrus > Lathyrus sativus. Next base: position 3,396 of record CAWUDS030000767.1, read on the forward strand.
TTCCAGTCAGTTTCGTTGGGTATCCAGACTCCGGTTATTACGTTGAGCGTTCAGGCTCCGGTCAGTTTCGTTGGGTATCCAGACTCAGGTTATTACATTGAGGGTTCAGGCTCCGGTTAGTTTCGTTTGGTATCCAAACTTCAGTTATTATGTTGAGCGTTTAGGCTCCGGTCAGTTTCGTTGGGTATCCAGACTCCGGTTTTTACGTTGAGCGTTCAGGCTCCGGTCAGTTTTGTTGGGTATCTAGACTCTGGTTTTTACGTTGAACGTTCAGGCTGCGGTCAGTTTTGTTGGGTATCCAGACTCCGGTTATTACAATAAGCGTTCAGGCTCTGGTCAATTTCGTTGGGCATCCAGACTCCGATTTTTACGTTGAGCGTTCAGGCTCCGGTCAGTTTCGTTGGGTATCCAGACTCCAGACTCCGGTTATTACGTTGAGCGTTCAGGCTCCGGTCAGTTTCGTTGGGTATCCAGACTCCGGTTATTACGTTAAGCGTTCAGGCTCTGGTCAGTTTCGTTGAGTATCCAGACTCCGGTTATTACGTTGAGCGTTCAGGCTCCGTTCAGTTTCGTTGGGTATCCAGACTCCGGTTATTACGTTAAGCGTTCAGGCTCCGGTCAGTTTCGTTGTGTATCCAGACTCCGGTTATTACATTGAGCGTTCAGGCTCCGGTCTGTTTCGTTGGGTATCCAGACTCTGGTTTTTATGTTGAGCGTTCAGGCTCCGGTCAGTTTTGGTGGGTATCCAGACTCCGGTTAATACGTTGAGCGTTCAGGCTCCGGTCAGTTTCGTTGGGTATCCAGACTCCGGTTATTACGTTAAGCGTTCAGGCTCTGGTCAGTTTCGTTGGGTATCCAGACTCCGGTTATTACATTGAGCGTTCAGGCTCCGGTCAATTTTGTTGGGTATCCAGACTCCGGTTATTATGGTGAGGATTCAGGCTCCGGTCAGTTTTGTTGGGTATCCAGACTTCGGTTATTATGTTGAGCGTTCAGGCTCCGCTCAGTTTCGTTGGGTATCCAGATTCCAGTTATTACGTTGATAGTTCAGGCTCCGGTCAGTTTCGTTGATTATCCAGACTTCGGTTATTACGTTGAGCGTTCAGGCTCCATTCAGTTTCGTTGGGTATCCAGACTCCGGTTATTACGTTAAACGTTCAGGCTCCGGTCAGTTTCGTTGTGTATCCAGACTCCGGTTATTACATTGAGCGTTCAGGCTCCGGTCTGTATCGTTGGGTATCCAGACTCTGGTTTTTATGTTGAGCGTTCAGGCTACGGTCAGTTTTAGTGGGTATCCAGACTCCGGTTATTACGTTGAGCGTTCAGGTTCCAGTCAGTTTCGTTGGGTATCCAGACTCCGGTTATTACGTTGAGCGTTCAGGCTCCGGTCAGTTTCGTTGGGTATCCAGACTCAGGTTATTACATTGAGCGTTCAAGCTCCGGTTAGTTTCGTTTGGTATCCAGACTTCAGTTATTATGTTGAGCGTTTAGGCTCCGTTCAGTTTCGTTGGGTATCCAGACTCCGGTTTTTACGTTGAGCGTTCAGGCTCCGGTCAGTTTTGTTGGGTATCTAGACTCTGGTTTTTACGTTGAACGTTCAGGCTCCGGTCAGTTTTGTTGGGTATCCAGACTCCGGTTATTACAATAAGCGTTCAGGCTCTGGTCAATTTCGTTGGGCATCCAGACTCCGGTTTTTACGTTGAGCGTTCAGGCTTGGGTCAGTTTCGTTGGGTATCCAGACTCCAGACTCCGGTTATTACGTTGAGCGTTCAGGCTCCGGTCAGTTTCGTTGGGTATCCAGACTCCGGTTAGTACGTTAAGCGTTTAGGATCCGGTCAGTTTCGTTGAGTATCCAGACTCCGGTTATTACGTTGAGCGTTCAGGCTCCGTTCAGTTTCGTTGGGTATCCAGACTCCGGTCAGTTTCGTTGTGTATCCAGACTCCGGTTATTACATTGAGCATTCAGGCTCCGGTCTGTTTCGTTGGCTATCCGGACTCTGGTTTTTATGTTGAGCGTTCAGGCTCCGATCAGTTTTGGTGGGTATCTAGACTCCGGTTATTACGTTGAGCGTTGAGGCTCCGGTGAGTTTCGTTGGGTATCCAGACTCCTGTTATTACGTTGAGCGTTCAGGCTCCGGTCAGTTTCGTCGGGTATCCAGACTCAGGTTATTACATTGAGCGTTCAGGCTCCGGTTAGTTTCGTTTGGTATCCAGACTTCAGTTATTATGTTGAGCGTTTAGGCTCCGGTCAGTTTCGTTGGGTATCCAGACTCCGGTTTTTACGTTGAGCGTTTAGGCTCCGGTCAGTTTTGTTGGGTATCTAGACTCTGGTTTTTACGTTGAACGTTCATGCTCCGGTCAGTTTTGTTGGGTATCCAGACTCCGGTTATTACAATAAGTGTTCAGGCTCCGGTCAATTTCGTTGGGTATCCAGACTCCGGTTTTTACGTTGAGCGTTCAGGCTCCGGTCAGTTTCGTTGGGTATCCAGACTCCAGACTCCGGTTATTACGTTGAGCGTTCAGGCTCCGGTCAGTTTCGTTGGGTATCCAGACAACGGTTATTACGTTAAGCGTTCAGGCTCAGGTCAGTTTCGTTGAGTATCCAGACTCCGGTTATTACGTTGAGCGTTCAGGCTCCGTTCAATTTCGTTGGGTATCCAGACTCCGGTTATTGCGTTAAGCGTTCAGGCTCCGGTCAGTTTCGTTGTGTATCCAGACTCCGGTTATTACATTGAGCGTTCAGGCTCCGGTATGTTTCGTTGGGTATCCAGACTCTGGTTTTTATGTTGAGCGTTCAGGCTCCGGTCAGTTTTGGTGGGTATCCAAACTCCGGTTATTACGTTGAGCGTTCAGGCTCCGGCCAGTTTCATTAGGTATCCAGACTCCTGTTATTACGTTGAGCGTTCAGGCTCCGGTCAGTTTCGTCGGGTATCCAGACTCCGGTTATTACATTGAGCGTTCAGGCTCTGGTCAGTTTCGTTGGGTATCCAGACTCCGGTTTTTACGTTGAGCGTTCAGGCTCCGGTCCGTTTCGTTGGGTATCCAGACTCCGGTTATTACGTTGAGCGTTCAGGCTCCGGTTAGTTTCGTTGGGTATCCAGACTCCGGTTATTACGTTAAGCGTTCAAGCTCCGGTCAGTTTCGTTGGGTATCCAGACTCTGGTTATTACATTGAGCGTTCAGGCTCCGGTCAGTTTTGTTGGGTATCCAGACTCCGGTTATTATGGTGAGGATTCAGGCTCCGGTCAGCTTTGTTGGGTATCCAGACTTCGGTTATTATGTTGAGCGTTCAGGCTCCGCTCAGTTTCGTAGGGTATCCAGATTCCGGTTATTACGTTGATAGTTCAGGCTCCGGTCAGTTTCGTTGAGTATCCAGACTCCGGTTATTACTTTGAGCGTTCAGGCTCCATTCAGTTTCGTTGGGTATCCAGACTCCGGTTATTACGTTAAGCGTTCAGGCTCTGGTCAGTTTCATTGGGTATCCATACTCCGGTTATTACGTTGAGCGTTCAGGCTCCGGTCAGTTTCGTTGGGTATCCAGACTCCGGTTATTACGTTGAGCGTTCAGGCTCCGGTCAGTTTCATTGGGTATCCAGACTCCGGTTATTACGTTAAGCGTTCAGGCTCCGGTCAGTTGCGTTGGGTATCCAGACTCCGATTATTACATTGAGCGTTCAGGCTCCGGTCAATTTTGTTGGGTATCCAGACTCCGGTTATTATGGTGAGGATTCAGGCTCCGATCAGTTTTGTTGGGTATCCAGACTTCGGTTATTATGTTGAGCGTTCAGGCTCCGCTCAGTTTCGTTGGGTATCCAGATTCCAGTTATTACGTTGATAGTTCAGGCTCCGGTCAGTTTCGTTGATTATCCAGACTTCGGTTATTACGTTGAGCGTTCAGGCTCCATTCAGTTTCGTTGGGTATCCAGACTCCGGTTATTACGTAAAACGTTCAGGCTCCGGTCAGTTTCGTTGTGTATCCAGACTCCGGTTATTACATTGAGCGTTCAGGCTCCGGTCTGTATCGTTGGGTATCCAGACTCTGGTTTTTATGTTGAGCGTTCAGGCTACGGTCAGTTTTAGTGGGTATCCAGACTCCGGTTATTACGTTGAGCGTTCAGGTTCCAGTCAGTTTCGTTGGGTATCCAGACTCCGGTTATTACGTTGAGCGTTCAGGCTCCGGTCAGTTTCGTTGGGTATCCAGACTCAGGTTATTACATTGAGCGTTCAGGCTCCGGTTAGTTTCGTTTGGTATCCAGACTTCAGTTATTATGTTGAGCGTTTAGGCTCCGGTCAGTTTCGTTGGGTATCCAGACTCCGGTTTTTACGTTGAGCGTTCAGGCTCCGGTCAGTTTTGTTGGGTATCTAGACTCTGGTTTTTACGTTGAACGTTCAGGCTCCGGTCAGTTTTGTTGGGTATCCAGACTCCGTTTATTACAATAAGCGTTCAGGCTCTGGTCAATTTCGTTGGGCATCCAGACTCCGGTTTTTACGTTGAGCGTTCAGGCTTGGGTCAGTTTCGTTGGGTATCCAGACTCCAGACTCCGGTTATTACGTTGAGCGTTCAGGCTCCGGTCAGTTTCGTTGGGTATCCAGACTCCGGTTAGTACGTTAAGCGTTTAGGATCCGGTCAGTTTCGTTGAGTATCCAGACTCTGGTTATTACGTTGAGCGTTCAGGCTCCGTTCAGTTTCGTTGGGTATCCAGACTCCGGTTATTACGTTAAGCGTTCAGGCTCCGGTCAGTTTCGTTGTGTATCCAGACTCCAGTTATTACATTGAGCATTCAGGCTCCGGTCTGTTTCGTTGGCTATCCGGACTCTGGTTTTTATGTTGAGCGTTCAGGCTCCGATCAGTTTTGGTGGGTATCTAGACTCCGGTTATTACGTTGAGCGTTGAGGCTCCGGTGAGTTTCGTTGGGTATCCAGACTCCTGTTATTACGTTGAGCGTTCAGGCTCCGGTCAGTTTCGTCGGGTATCCAGACTCAGGTTATTACATTGAGCGTTCAGGCTCCGGTTAGTTTCGTTTGGTATCCAGACTTCAGTTATTATGTTGAGCGTTTAGGCTCCGGTCAGTTTCGTTGGGTATCCAGACTCCGGTTTTTACGTTGAGCGTTTAGGCTCCGGTCAGTTTTGTTGGGTATCTAGACTCTGGTTTTTACGTTGAACGTTCATGCTCCGGTCAGTTTTGTTGGGTATCCAGACTCCGGTTATTACAATAAGCGTTCAGGCTCTGGTCAATTTCGTTGGGTATCCAGACTCCGGTTTTTACGTTGAGCGTTCAGGCTCCGGTCAGTTTCGTTGGGTATCCAGACTCCAGACTCCGGTTATTACGTTGAGCGTTCAGGCTCCGGTCAGTTTCGTTGGGTATCCAGACAACGGTTATTACGTTAAGCGTTCAGGCTCAGGTCAGTTTCGTTGAGTATCCAGACTCCGGTTATTACGTTGAGCGTTCAGGCTCCGTTCAATTTCGTTGGGTATCCAGACTCCGGTTATTACGTTAAGCGTTCAGGCTCCGGTCAGTTTCGTTGTGTATCCAGACTCCGGTTATTACATTGAGCGTTCAGGCTCCGGTCTGTTTCGTTGGGTATCCAGACTCTGGTTTTTATGTTGAGCGTTCAGGCTCCGGTCAGTTTTGGTGGGTATCCAAAATCCGGTTATTACGTTGAGCGTTCAGGCTCCGGCCAGTTTCATTGGGTATCCAGACTCCTGTTATTACGTTGAGCGTTCAGGCTCCGGTCAGTTTCGTCGGGTATCCAGACTCCGGTTATTACGTTGAGCGTTCAGGCTCTGGTCAGTTTCGTTGGGTATCCAGACTCCGGTTTTTACGTTGAGCGTTCAGGCTCCGGTCCGTTTCGTTGGGTATCCAGACTCCGGTTATTACGTTGAGCGTTCAGGCTCCAGTTAGTTTCGTTGGGTATCCAGACTCCGGTTATTACGTTAAGCGTTCAGGCTCCGGTCAGTTTCGTTGGGTATCCAGACTCTGGTTATTACATTGAGCGTTCAGGCTCCGGTCAGTTTTGTTGGGTATCCAGACTCCGGTTATTATGGTGAGGATTCAGGCTCCGGTCAGCTTTGTTGGGTATCCAGACTTCGGTTATTATGTTGAGCGTTCAGGCTCCGCTCAGTTTCGTAGGGTATCCAGATTCCGGTTATTACGTTGATAGTTCAGGCTCCAGTCAGTTTCGTTGAGTATCCAGACTCCGGTTATTACTTTGAGCGTTCAGGCTCCATTCAGTTTCGTTGGGTATCCAGACTCCGGTTATTACGTTAAGCGTTCAGGCTCTGGTCAGTTTCATTGGGTATCCATACTCCGGTTATTACGTTGAGCGTTCAGGCTCCGGTCAGTTTCGTTGGGTATCCAGACTCCGGTTATTACGTTGAGCGTTCAGGCTCCGGTCAGTTTCATTGGGTATCCAGACTCCGGTTATTACGTTAAGCGTTCAGGCTCCGGTCAGTTTCGTTGGGTATCCAGACTCCGGTTATTACATTGAGCGTTCAGGCTCCGGTCAATTTTGTTGGGTATCCAGACTCCGGTTATTATGGTGAGGATTCAGGCTCCGGTCAGTTTTGTTGGGTATCCAGACTTCGGTTATTATGTTGAGCGTTCAGGCTCCGCTCAGTTTCGTTGGGTATCCAGATTCCAGTTATTACGTTAATAGTTCAGGCTCCGGTCAGTTTCGTTGATTATCCAGACTTCGGTTATTACGTTGAGCGTTCAGGCTCCATTCAGTTTCGTTGGGTATCCAGACTCCGGTTATTACGTAAAACGTTCAGGCTCCGGTCAGTTTCGTTGTGTATCCAGACTCCGGTTATTACATTGAGCGTTCAGGCTCCGGTCTGTATCGTTGGGTATCCAGACTCTGGTTTTTATGTTGAGCGTTCAGGCTACGGTCAGTTTTAGTGGGTATCCAGACTCCGGTTATTACGTTGAGCGTTCAGGTTCCAGTCAGTTTCGTTGGGTATCCAGACTCCGGTTATTACGTTGAGCGTTCAGGCTCCGGTCAGTTTCGTTGGGTATCCAGACTCAGGTTATTACATTGAGCGTTCAGGCTCCGGTTAGTTTCGTTTGGTATCCAGACTTCAGTTATTATGTTGAGCGTTTAGGCTCCGGTCAGTTTCGTTGGGTATCCAGACTCCGGTTTTTACGTTGAGCGTTCAGGCTCCGGTCAGTTTTGTTGGGTATCTAGACTCTGGTTTTTACGTTGAGCGTTTAAGATCCGGTCAGTTTCGTTGAGTATCCAGACTCCGGTTATTACGTTGAGCGTTCAGGCTCCGTTCAGTTTCGTTGGGTATCCAGACTCCGGTTATTACGTTAAGCGTTCAGGCTCCGGTCAGTTTCGTTGTGTATCCAGACTCCGGTTATTACATTGAGCATTCAGGCTCCGGTCTGTTTCGTTGGCTATCCGGACTCTGGTTTTTATGTTGAGCGTTCAGGCTCCGATCAGTTTTGGTGGGTATCTAGACTCCGGTTATTACGTTGAGCGTTGAGGCTCCGGTGAGTTTCGTTGGGTATCCAGACTCCTGTTATTACGTTGAGCGTTCAGGCTCCGGTCAGTTTCGTCGGGTATCCAGACTCAGGTTATTACATTGAGCGTTCAGGCTCCGGTTAGTTTCGTTTGGTATCCAGACTTCAGTTATTATGTTGAGCGTTTAGGCTCCGGTCAGTTTCGTTGGGTATCCAGACTCCGGTTTTTACGTTGAGCGTTTAGGCTCCGGTCAGTTTTGTTGGGTATCTAGACTCTGGTTTTTACGTTGAACGTTCATGCTCCGGTCAGTTTTGTTGGGTATCCAGACTCCGGTTATTACAATAAGCGTTCAGGCTCTGGTCAATTTCGTTGGGTATCCAGACTCCGGTTTTTACGTTGAGCGTTCAGGCTCCGGTCAGTTTCGTTGGGTATCCAGACTCCAGACTCCGGTTATTACGTTGAGCGTTCAGGCTCCGGTCAGTTTCGTTGGGTATCCAGACAACGGTTATTACGTTAAGCGTTTAGGATCCGGTCAGTTTCGTTGAGTATCCAGACTCCGGTTATTACGTTGAGCGTTCAGGCTCCGTTCAGTTTCGTTGGGTATCCAGACTCCGGTTATTACGTTAAGCGTTCAGGCTCCGGTCAGTTTCGTTGTGTATCCAGACTCCGGTTATTACATTGAGCATTCAGGCTCCGGTCTGTTTCGTTGGCTATCCGGACTCTGGTTTTTATGTTGAGCGTTCAGGCTCCGATCAGTTTTGGTGGGTATCTAGACTCCGGTTATTACGTTGAGCGTTGAGGCTCCGGTGAGTTTCGTTGGGTATCCAGACTCCTGTTATTACGTTGAGCGTTCAGGCTCCGGTCAGTTTCGTCGGGTATCCAGACTCAGGTTATTACATTGAGCGTTCAGGCTCCGGTTAGTTTCGTTTGGTATCCAGACTTCAGTTATTATGTTGAGCGTTTAGGCTCCGGTCAGTTTCGTTGGGTATCCAGACTCCGGTTTTTACGTTGAGCGTTTAGGCTCCGGTCAGTTTTGTTGGGTATCTAGACTCTGGTTTTTACGTTGAACGTTCATGCTCCGGTCAGTTTTGTTGGGTATCCAGACTCCGGTTATTACAATAAGCGTTCAGGCTCTGGTCAATTTCGTTGGGTATCCAGACTCCGGTTTTTACGTTGAGCGTTCAGGCTCCGGTCAGTTTCGTTGGGTATCCAGACTCCAGACTCCGGTTATTACGTTGAGCGTTCAGGCTCCGGTCAGTTTCGTTGGGTATCCAGACAACGGTTATTACGTTAAGCATTCAGGCTCAGGTCAGTTTCGTTGAGTATCCAGACTCCGGTTATTACGTTGAGCGTTCAGGCTCCGTTCAATTTCGTTGGGTATCCAGACTCTGGTTATTACGTTAAGCGTTCAGGCTCCGGTCAGTTTCGTTGTGTATCCAGACTCCGGTTATTACATTGAGCGTTCAGGCTCCGGTCTGTTTCGTTGGGTATCCAGACTCTGGTTTTTATGTTGAGCGTTCAGGCTCCGGTCAGTTTTGGTGGGTATCCAAACTCCAGTTATTACGTTGAGCGTTCAGGCTCCGGCCAGTTTCATTGGGTATCCAGACTCCTGTTATTACGTTGAGCGTTCAGGCTCCGGTCAGTTTCGTCGGGTATCCAGACTCCGGTTATTACGTTGAGCGTTCAGGCTCTGGTCAGTTTCGTTGGGTATCCAGACTCCGGTTTTTACGTTGAGCGTTCAGGCTCCGGTCCGTTTCGTTGGGTATCCAGACTCCGGTTATTACGTTGAGCGTTCAGGCTCCAGTTAGTTTCGTTGGGTATCCAGACTTCGGTTATTACGTTAAGCGTTCAGGCTCCGGTCAGTTTCGTTGGGTATCCAGACTCTGGTTATTACATTGAGCGTTCAGGCTCCGGTCAGTTTTGTTGGGTATCCAGACTCCGGTTATTATGGTGAGGATTCAGGCTCCGGTCAGCTTTGTTGGGTATCCAGACTTCGGTTATTATGTTGAGCGTTCAGGCTCCGCTCAGTTTCGTAGGGTATCCAGATTCCGGTTATTACGTTGATAGTTCAGGCTCCAGTCAGTTTCGTTGAGTATCCAGACTCCGGTTATTACTTTGAGCGTTCAGGCTCCATTCAGTTTCGTTGGGTATCCAGACTCCGGTTATTACGTTAAGCGTTCAGGCTCTGGTCAGTTTCATTGGGTATCCATACTCCGGTTATTACGTTGAGCGTTCAGGCTCCGGTCAGTTTCGTTGGGTATCCAGACTCCGGTTATTACGTTGAGCGTTCAGGCTCCGGTCAGTTTCATTGGGTATCCAGACTCCGGTTATTACGTTAAGCGTTCAGGCTCCGGTCAGTTTCGTTGGGTATCCAGACTCCGGTTATTACATTGAGCGTTCAGGCTCCGGTCAATTTTGTTGGGTATCCAGACTCCGGTTATTATGGTGAGGATTCAGGCTCCGGTCAGTTTTGTTGGGTATCCAGACTTCGGTTATTATGTTGAGCGTTCAGGCTCCGCTCAGTTTCGTTGGGTATCCAGATTCCAGTTATTACGTTAATAGTTCAGGCTCCGGTCAGTTTCGTTGATTATCCAGACTTCGGTTATTACGTTGAGCGTTCAGGCTCCATTCAGTTTCGTTGGGTATCCAGACTCCGGTTATTACGTAAAACGTTCAGGCTCCGGTCAGTTTCGTTGTGTATCCAGACTCCGGTTATTACATTGAGCGTTCAGGCTCCGGTATGTATCGTTGGGTATCCAGACTCTGGTTTTTATGTTGAGCGTTCAGGCTACGATCAGTTTTAGTGGGTATCCAGACTCCGGTTATTACGTTGAGCGTTCAGGTTCCAGTCAGTTTCGTTGGGTATCCAGACTCCGGTTATTACGTTGAGCGTTCAGGCTCCGGTCAGTTTCGTTGGGTATCCAGACTCAGGTTATTACATTGAGCGTTCAGGCTCCGGTTAGTTTCGTTTGGTATCCAGACTTCAGTTATTATGTTGAGCGTTTAGGCTCCGGTCAGTTTCGTTGGGTATCCAGACTCCGGTTTTTACGTTGAGCGTTCAGGCTCCGGTCAGTTTTGTTGGGTATCTAGACTCTGGTTTTTACGTTGAGCGTTTAGGATCCGGTCAGTTTCGTTGAGTATCCAGACTCCGGTTATTACGTTGAGGGTTCAGGCTCCGTTCAGTTTCGTTGGGTATCCAGACTCCGGTTATTACGTTAAGCGTTCAGGCTCCGGTCAGTTTCGTTGTGTATCCAGACTCCGGTTATTACATTGAGCATTCAGGCTCCGGTCTGTTTCGTTGGCTATCCGGACTCTGGTTTTTATGTTGAGCGTTCAGGCTCCGATCAGTTTTGGTGGGTATCTAGACTCCGGTTATTACGTTGAGCGTTGAGGCTCCGGTGAGTTTCGTTGGGTATCCAGACTCCTGTTATTACGTTGAGCGTTCAGGCTCCGGTCAGTTTCGTCGGGTATCCAGACTCAGGTTATTACATTGAGCGTTCAGGCTCCGGTTAGTTTCGTTTGGTATCCAGACTTCAGTTATTATGTTGAGCGTTTAGGCTCCGGTCAGTTTCGTTGGGAATCCAGACTCCGGTTTTTACGTTGAGCGTTTAGGCTCCGGTCAGTTTTGTTGGGTATCTAGACTCTGGTTTTTACGTTGAACGTTCATGCTCCGGTCAGTTTTGTTGGGTATCCAGACTCCGGTTATTACAATAAGCGTTCAGGCTCTGGTCAATTTCGTTGGGTATCCAGACTCCGGTTTTTACGTTGAGCGTTCAGGCTCCGGTCAGTTTCGTTGGGTATCCAGACTCCAGACTCCGGTTATTACGTTGAGCGTTCAGGCTCCGGTCAGTTTCGTTGGGTATCCAGACAACGGTTATTACGTTAAGCGTTCAGGCTCAGGTCAGTTTCGTTGAGTATCCAGACTCCGGTTATTACGTTGAGCGTTCAGGCTCCGTTCAATTTCGTTGGGTATCCAGACTCCGGTTATTACGTTAAGCGTTCAGCCTCCGGTCAGTTTCGTTGTGTATCCAGACTCCGGTTATTACATTGAGCGTTCAGGCTCCGGTCTGTTTCGTTGGGTATCCAGACTCTGGTTTTTATGTTGAGCGTTCAGGCTCCGGTCAGTTTTGGTGGGTATCCAAACTCCGGTTATTACGTTGAGCGTTCAGGTTCCGGCCAGTTTCATTGGGTATCCAGACTCCTGTTATTACGTTGAGCGTTCAGGCTCCGGTCAGTTTCGTCGGGTATCCAGACTCCGGTTATTACGTTGAGCGTTCAGGCTCTGGTCAGTTTCGTTGGGTATCCAGACTCCGGTTTTTACGTTGAGCGTTCAGGCTCCGGTCCGTTTCGTTGGGTATCCAGACTCCGGTTATTACGTTGAGCGTTCAGGCTCCAGTTAGTTTCGTTGGGTATCCAGACTCCGGTTATTACGTTAAGCGTTCAGGCTCCGGTCAGTTTCGTTGGGTATCCAGACTCTGGTTATTACATTGAGCGTTCAGGCTCCGGTCAGTTTTGTTGGGTATCCAGACTCCGGTTATTATGGTGAGGATTCAGGCTCCGGTCAGCGTTGTTGGGTATCCAGACTTCGGTTATTATGTTGAGTGTTCAGGCTCCGCTCAGTTTCGTAGGGTATCCAGATTCCGGTTATTACGTTGATAGTTCAGGCTCCGGTCAGTTTCGTTGAGTATCCAGACTCCGGTTATTACTTTGAGCGTTCAGGCGCCATTCAGTTTCGTTGGGTATCCAGACTCCGGTTATTACGTTAAGCGTTCAGGCTCTGGTCAGTTTCATTGGGTATCCATACTCCGGTTATTACGTTGAGCGTTCAGGCTCCGGTCAGTTTCGTTGGGTATCCAGACTCCGGTTATTACGTTGAGCGTTCAGGCTCCGGTCAGTTTCATTGGGTATCCAGACTCCGGTTATTACGTTAAGCGTTCAGGCTCCGGTCAGTTTCGTTGGGTATCCAGACTCCGGTTATTACATTGAGCGTTCAGGCTCCGGTCAATTTTGTTGGGTATCCAGACTCCGGTTATTATGGTGAGGATTCAGGCTCCGGTCAGTTTTGTTGGGTATCCAGACTTCGGTTATTATGTTTAGCGTTCAGGCTCCGCTCAGTTTCGTTGGGTATCCAGATTCCAGTTATTACGTTGATAGTTCAGGCTCCGGTCAGTTTCGTTGATTATCCAGACTTCGGTTATTACGTTGAGCGTTCAGGCTCCATTCAGTTTCGTTGGGTATCCAGACTCCGGTTATTACGTAAAACATTCAGGCTCCGGTCAGTTTCGTTGTGTATCCAGACTCCGGTTATTACATTGAGCGTTCAGGCTCCGGTCTGTATCGTTGGGTATCCAGACTCTGGTTTTTATGTTGAGCGTTCAGGCTACGGTCAGTTTTAGTGGGTATCCAGACTCCGGTTATTACGTTGAGCGTTCAGGTTCCAGTCAGTTTCGTTGGGTATCCAGACTCCGGTTATTACGTTGAGCGTTCAGGCTCCGGTCAGTTTCGTTGGGTATCCAGACTCAGGTTATTACATTGAGCGTTCAGGCTCCGGTTAGTTTCGTTTGGTATCCAGACTTCAGTTATTATGTTGAGCGTTTAGGCTCCGGTCAGTTTCGTTGGGTATCCAGACTCCGGTTTTTACGTTGAGGGTTCAGGCTCCGGTCAGTTTTGTTGGGTATCTAGACTCTGGTTTTTACGTTGAGCGTTCAGGCTCCGGTCAGTTTCGTTGTGTATCCAGACTCCGGTTATTACATTGAGCGTTCAGGCTCCGGTCTGTTTCGTTGGGTATCCAGACTCTGGTTTTTATGTTGAGCGTTCAGGCTCCGGTCAGTTTTGGTGGGTATCCAAACTCCGGTTATTACGTTGAGCGTTCAGGCTCCGGCCAGTTTCATTGGGTATCCAGACTCCTGTTATTACGTTGAGCGTTCAGGCTCCGGTCAGTTTCGTCGGGTATCCAGACTCCGGTTATTACGTTGAGCGTTCAGGCTCTGGTCAGTTTCGTTGGGTATCCAGACTCCGGTTTTTACGTTGAGCGTTCAGGCTCCGGTCCGTTTCGTTGGGTATCCAGACTCCGGTTATTACGTTGAGCGTTCAGGCTCCGGTTAGTTTTGTTGGGTATCCAGACTCCGGTTATTACGTTAAGCGTTCAGGCTCCGGTTAGTTTCGTTGGGTATCCAGACTCTGGTTATTACATTGAGCGTTCAGGCTCCGGTCAATTTTGTTGGGTATCCAGACTCCGGTTATTATGGTGAGGATTCAGGCTCCGGTCAGCTTTGTTGGGTATCCAGACTTCGGTTATTATGTTGAGCGTTCAGGCTCCGCTCAGTTTCGTAGGGTATCCAGATTCCGGTTATTACGTTGATAGTTCAGGCTCCGGTCAGTTTCGTTGAGTATCCAGACTCCGGTTATTACTTTGAGCGTTCAGGCTCCATTAAGTTTCGTTGGGTATCCAGACTCCGGTTATTACGTTAAGCGTTCAGGCTCTGGTCAGTTTCATTGGGTATCCATACTCCGGTTATTACGTTGAGCGTTCAGGCTCCGGTCAGTTTCGTTGGGAATCCAGACTCCGGTTATTACGTTGAGCGTTCAAACTCCGGTCAGTTTTGTTGGGTATCCAAACTCTGGTTATTTTCGTTGAGCGTTCAGGCTCCGGTCAGTTTCGTTTGGTATCAAGACTTCAGTTATTACGTTGAGCGTTCAGGCTCCGGTCAATTTCGTTGGGTATCCAGACTCCAGTTTTTACGTTGAGCGTTCAAGCTCCGGTCAGTTTTGTTGGGTATCCAGACTCTGGTTTTTACGTTGAGCGTTCAGACTCCGGCCAGTTTTGTTTCGTATCCAGACTCCGGTTATTACGTTCAGCGTTCAAGCTCCGGTAAGTTTCGTTGGGTATCCAGACTCCGGTTATTACGTTGAGCGTTCAGGCTCCGATCAGTTTAGTTGGGTATCCAGACTCCGGTTATTATGTTGAGCGTTCAGGCTCCGATCAGTTTCGTTGGGTATCCAGACTCCGGTTATTACGTTGAACGTTCAGGCTCCGGTCAGTTTCGTTGCGTATTCAGACTTCGGTTATTACGTTGATCGTTCAGGCTCCGGTCAGTTTCATTGGGTATCCAGACTCCGGTTTTTACGTTGAGTGTTCAGGCTCTGGTCAGTTTTGTTGGGTATCCAGGCTCCGGTTATTATGTTGAGCGTTCAGGCTCCGGTCAGTTTCATTGGGTATCCAGACTCCGGTTATTACGTTGAGCGTTCAGGCTCCGGTCAGTTTAGTTAGGTATCCTAACTTCGGTTATTACTTTGAGCGTTCAAGCTCCGGTCAGTTTCGTTGGGTATCCAGACTCCGGTTATTACGTTGAGCGTTCAGGCTCCGGTCAGTTTCGTTGGGTATCCAGACTCCGGTTATTACGTTAAACGTTCAGGCTCCGTTCAGTTTTGTTGGGTGTCCAGACTCCGGTTATTACATTGAGCGTTCAGGCTCCGGTCATTTTCGTTGAGCATCCAGACTCCAGTTATTATGTTGTTCGTTCAGGCTCCAGTCATTTTCGTTGAGTATCCAGACTCCGGTTATTACGTTGATCGTTCAGGCTCCGTTCAGTTTCGTTGGGTATCCAGACTCCGGTTATTACGTTAAGCGTTCAGGCTCCGGTCAGTTTCGTTGTGTATCCAGACTCCGGTTATTATGTTGAGCGTTCAGGCTCCGGTCTGTTTCGTTGGGTATCCAGACTCTGGTTTTTATGTTGAGCGTTCAGGCTCCGGTCAATTTTGGTGGGTATCCAGACACCGGTTATTACGTTGAGCGTTCAGGTTCCAGTCAGTTTCGTTGGGTATCCAGACTCCGGTTATTACGTTGAGCGTTCAGGCTCCGGTCAGTTTCGTTGGGTATCCAAACTCAGGTTATTACATTGAGCGTTCAGGCTCCGGTCAGTTTCGTTTGGTATCCAGACTTCAGTTATTATGTTGAGCATTTAGGCTTCGGTCAGTTTCGTTGGGTATCCAGACTCCGGTTTTTACGTTGAGCGTTCAGGCTCCGGTCAGTTTTGTTGGGTATCTACACTCTGGTTTTTACGTTGAACGTACAGGCTCCGGTCAGTTTTGTTGGGTATCCAGACTCCAGTTATTACGTTAAGCGTTCAGGCTCTGGTCAGTTTCGTTAGGTATCCAGACTCCGATTATTATGTTGAGCATTCAGGCTCTGGTCAATTTCGTTGGGTATCCAGACTCCGGTTTTTACGTTGAGCGTTCAGGCTCCGGTCAGTTTTGTTGGGTATCCAGACTCCGGTTATTACGTTGAGCGTTCAGGCTCCGGTCAGTTTCGTTGGGTATCCTGACTCCGGTTATTACGTTAAGCGTTCAGGCTCCGGTCAGTTTCGTTGGGTATCCAGACTCCGGTTATTACATTGAGCGTTCAGGCTCCGGTCAGTTTTGTTGGGTATCCAGACTCCGGTTATTATGTTGAGGGTTCAGGCTCCGGTCAGCTTTGTTGGGTATCCATACCTCGGTTATTATGTTGAGCGTTCAGGCTTCGTTCAGTTTCGTAGGGTATCCAGATTCCGGTTATTACGTTGAGCGTTCAGGCTCCGGTTAGTTTCGTTGGGTATCCAGACTCCGGTTATTACGTTGAGCGTTCAGGCTCCGGTCAGTTTCGTTGGGTATTCAAACTCTAGTTATCACGTTGAGCGTTCAGGCTCCGGTCAGTTTCGTTTCGTATCCAGACTTCGGTTATTACTTTGATCATTCAGGCTCCGGTCAGTTTCATTGGGTATCCAGACTACGGTTTTTACGTTGAGCGTTCAGGCTCCGGTCGGTTTTGTTGGGTATCCAGACTCTGGTTATTACGTCGAGCGTTCAGGCTCCGGTGAGTTTCATTGGATATCCATACTCCGGTTATTACGTTGAGCGTTCAGGCTCCGGTCAGTTTCGTTGGGTATCCATACTCCGGTTATTACGTTGATAGTTCAGGCTCCGGTCAGTTTCGTTGCGTATCCAGACTTCGGTTATTCTGTTGAGCGTCCAGGCTCCGGTCATTTTCGTTGCGCATCCAGACTCCAGTTATTACGTTGTGCGTTCAGGCTCCGGTCAGTTTCGTTGAGTATCCAGACTCCGGTTATTACGTTGAGCGTTCAGGCTCCGTTCAGTTTTGTTGGGTATCCAGACTCCAGTTATTACGTTGAGCGTTCAGGCTCCGGTCAGTTTCGTTGGGTATCCAGACTCCGATTATTATGTTGAGCGTTCAGACTCCGGTCAGTTTTGTTGGGTATCCAGACTCCGGTTATTACGTTGAGCGTTCAGGCTCCGGTCAGTTTTGTTGGGTATCCAGACTCCGGTTTTTACGTTGAGCGTTCAGGCTCCGATCAATTTTGTTGGGTATCCAGACTCCGGTTATTACGTTGACCGTTCAGGCTCCGGTCAGTTTCGTTGGGTGTCCAGACTCCGGTTATTACGTTAAGCGTTCAGGCTCCGGTCAGTTTCGTTGGGTAACCAGACTCCGGTTATTACGTTGAGCGTTCAGGCTCCGGTCAGTTTCGTTTGGTATCCAGACTTCAGTTATTATGTTGAGCGTCCAGGTTCCGTTCAGTTTCTTTGGGTATCCAGACTCCGGTTATTACGTTGAGCGTTCAGGCTCCGGTCAGTTTCGTTGGGTATTCAAACTCTAGTTATCACGTTGAGCGTTCAGGCTCCGGTCAGTTTCGTTTCGTATCTAGACTTCGGTTATTACTTTGATCATTCAGGCTCCGGTCAGTTTCATTGGGTATCCAGACTACGGTTTTTACGTTGAGCGTTCAGGCTCCGGTCGGTTTTGTTGGGTATCCAGACTCTGGTTATTACGTCGAGCGTTCAGGCTCCGGTGAGTTTCATTGGATATCCATACTCCGGTTATTACGTTGAGCGTTCAGGCTCCGGTCAGTTTCGTTGGGTATCCATACTCCGGTTATTACGTTGATAGTTCAGGCTCCGGTCAGTTTCGTTGCGTATCCAGACTTCGGTTATTACGTTGATCGTTCAGGCTCCGTTCAGTTTTGTTGGGTATCCAGACTCCAGTTATTACGTTGAGCGTTCAGGCTCCGGTCAGTTTCGTTGGGTATCCAGACTCCGATTATTACGTTGAGCGTTCAGACTCCGGTCAGTTTTGTTGGGTATCCAGACTCCGGTTATTACGTTGAGCGTTCAGGCTCCGGTCAGTTTTGTTGGGTATCCAGACTCCGGTTTTTACGTTGAGCGTTCAGGCTCCGATCAATTTTGTTGGGTATCCAGACTCCGGTTATTACGTTGACCGTTCAGGCTCCGGTCAGTTTCGTTGGGTGTCCAGACTCCGGTTATTACGTTAAGCGTTCAGGCTCCGGTCAGTTTCGTTGGGTAACCAGACTCCGGTTATTACGTTGAGCGTTCAGGCTCCGGTCAGTTTCGTTTGGTATCCAGACTTCAGTTATTATGTTGAGCGTCCAGGCTCCGTTCAGTTTCGTTGGGTATCCAGACTCCGGTTATTACGTTGAGCGTTCAGGCTCCGGTCAGTTTCGTTGGGTATTCAAACTCTGGTTATCACGTTGAGCGTTCAGGCTCCGGTCAGTTTCGTTTCGTATCTAGACTTCGGTTATTACTTTGATCATTCAGGCTCCGGTCAGTTTCATTGGGTATCCAGACTACGGTTTTTACGTTGAGCGTTCAGGCTCCGGTCGGTTTTGTTGGGTATCCAGACTCTGGTTATTACATCGAGCGTTCAGGCTCCGGTGAGTTTCATTGGATATCCATACTCCGGTTATTACGTTGAGCGTTCAGGCTCCGGTCAGTTTCGTTGGGTATCCATACTCCGGTTATTACGTTGATAGTTCAGGCTCCGGTCAGTTTCGTTGCGTATCCAGACTTCGGTTATTACGTTGATCGTTCAGGCTCCGGTCAGTTTCATTGGGTATCCAGACTCCGGTTTTTACGTTGAGCATTCAGGCTCTGGTCAGTTTTGTTGGGTATCCAGACTCCGGTTATTACGTTGAGCGTTTAGACTCCGGTTAGTTTCATTGGGTATCCAGACTCCAGTTTTTACTTTGAGCGTTCAGGCTCCGGTCAGTTTTGTTGGGTATCCAGACTCCGGTTATTATGTTGAGGTTTTAGGCACCGGTCAGTTTCGTTGGGTATCCAGACTCCGGTTTTTATGTTGAGCGTTCAGGCTCCGGTCAGTTTTGTTGGGTATCCAGACTCCGGTTATTACGTTGAGCGTTCAGGCTCCGGTCAGTTTCGTTGGGTATCCAGACTCCGGTTATTACGTTGAGCGTTCAGGCTCCGATCAATTTCGTTGGGTATCCAGACTCCGGTTATTACGTTGAGCGTTCAGGCTCCGGTCAGTTTCGTTGGGTATCCAGACTCCGGTTATTACGTTAAGCGTTCAGGCTCCGGTCAGTTTCGTTGGGTAACCAGACTTCGGTTATTACGTTGAGCGTTCAGGCTCCGGTCAGTTTTGTTTGGTATCCAGACTTCAGTTATTACGTTGAGCGTCCAGGCTCCGGTCAGTTTTGTTGGGTATCCAGACTCCGGTTATTACGTTGAGCGTTTAGGCTCTGGTCAGTTTCATTGGGTATCTAGACTCCAGTTTTTACGTTGAGCGTTCAGGCTCCGGTAAGTTTTTTTGGGTATCCAGACTCCGGTTATTATGTTGAGGTTTCAGGCTCCGGTCAGTTTCGTAGGGTATCCAGACTCTGGGTTTTACGTTGAGCGTTCAGGCTTCGGTCAGTTTTAGTGGGTATCCAGACTCCGATTATTACGTTGAGCGTTTAGGCTCCAGTCAGTTTCGTTGGGTATCCAGACTCCGGTTATTACATTGAGCGTTCAGGCTCCGGTCAGTTTTGTTGGGTATCCAGACTCAGGTTATTACATTGAGCGTTCAGGCTGCGGTCAGTTTCGTTTGATATCCAGACATCAGTTATTACGTTGAGCGTTCAGGCTCCGGTCAGTTTTGTTGTGTATCCAGACTCTGGTTATTATGTTGAGCGTTCAGGCTCCGGTCAATTTTGTTGGGTATCCAGACTCTAGTTTTTACGTTGAGTGTTCAGGCTCCGATCAGTTTTGTTGGGTATCCAGACTCCGGTTATTACGTTAAGCGTTTAGGCTCCGGTCAGTTTCGTTGGGTATCCAGACTCTGGTTATTACGTTGAGCGTTTAGGCTACGATCAGTTTCGTTGGGTATCCAGACTCCTGTTTTTACGTTGAGCGTTCAGGCTCCCGTCAGTTTCTTTGGGTATCCAGACACCGATTATTACGTTGAGCGTTCAGGCTCCGGTCAGTTTCGTTGGGTATCCAGACTCCGGTTATTACGTTAAGCGTTCAGGCTCGAGTCAGTTTCGTTGGGTATCCAGACTCCGGTTATTATATTGAGCGCTCAGGCTTCGGTCAGTTTTGTTGGGTATCCAAACTCCGGTTATTTTGTTGAGGGTTCAGGCTCCGGTCAGTTTTGTTGGGTATCCAGACTTCGGTTATTTTGTTGAGCGTTCAGGCTCCGTTCGGTTTCGTAGGGTATCCAGATACCGGTTATTACGTTGAGCGTTCAGGCTCCGGTCAGTTTCGTTGCGTATCCAGACTTCGGTTATTATGTTGATCGTTCAGGCTCCGGTCAGTTTCATTGGGTATCCAGACTCCGGTTTTTACGTTGAGCGTTCAGGCTCCGGTCAGTTTTGTTGGGTATCCAGACTCTGATTATTACGTTGAGCATTCAAGCTCCGGTCAGTTTCATTGGGTATCCAGACTCCGGTTATTATGTTGAGCGTTCAGGCTCCGGTCAGTTTCGTTAGGTATCCAGACTTCGGTTATTACGTTGAGCATTCAAGCTCCGGTCAGTTTCGTTGGGTATCGAGACTCCGGTTATTACATTGAGCGTTCAGGCTCCGGTCAGTTTCGTTGAGTATCCAGACTCCGGTTATTACGTTGATAGTTTAGGCTCCGGTCAGTTTCGTTGGGTGTCCAGACTCCGGTTATTCTGTTGAGCGTCCAGGCTCTGGTCATTTTCGTTGCGCATCCAGACTCCAGTTATTACGTTGTGCGTTCAGGCTCCGGTCAGTTTCGTTGAGTATCCAGACTCCGGTTATTACGTTGAGCGTTCAGGCTCCGTTCAGTTTTGTTGGGTATCCAGACTCCAGTTATTACGTTGAGCGTTCAGGCTCCGGTCAGTTTCGTTGGGTATCCAGACTCCGATTATTACGTTGAGCGTTCAGACTCCGGTCAGTTTTGTTGGGTATCCAGACTCCGGTTATTACGTTGAGCGTTCAGGCTCCGGTCAGTTTTGTTGGGTATCCAGACTCCGGTTTTTACGTTGAGCGTTCAGGCTCCGATCAATTTTGTTGGGTATCCAGACTCCGGTTATTACGTTGACCGTTCAGGCTCCGGTCAGTTTCGTTGGGTGTCCAGACTCCGGTTATTACGTTAAGCGTTCAGGCTCCGGTCAGTTTCGTTGGGTAACCAGACTCCGGTTATTACGTTGAGCGTTCAGGCTCCGGTCAGTTTCGTTTGGTATCCAGACTTCAGTTATTATGTTGAGCGTCCAGGCTCCGTTTAGTTTCGTTGGGTATCCAGACTCCGGTTATTACGTAGAGCGTTTAGGCTCCGGTCAGTTTCATTGGGTATCTAGACTCTAGTTTTTACGTCGAGCGTTCAGGCTCCGGTCAGTTTTTTTGGGTATCCAGACTCCGGTTATTATGTTGAGGTTTCAGGCTCCGGTTAGTTTCGTTGGGTATCCAGACTCCGGTTATTACGTTAAGCGTTCAGGCTCTGGTCAGTTTCGTTGGGTATCCAGACTCCGGTTATTACATTGAGCATTCAGGCTCCGGTCAGTTTTGTTGGGTATCCAGACTCCGGTTATTATGTTTAGGGTTCAGGCTCCGGTCAGTTTTGTTGTGTTTCCAGACTTCGGTTATTATGTTGAGCGTTCAGGCTCCGTTCAGTTTCGTAGGGTATCCAGATACCGGTTATTACGTTGAGCGTTCAGGCTCCGGTCAGTTTCATTGGGTATCCAGACTCCGGTTATTACGTTGAGCGTTTAGGCTCCGGTCAGTTTCGTTGGGTATCCAGACTTCGGTTATTACGTTGAGCATTCAAGCTCCGGTCAGTTTCGTTGGGTATCGAGACTCCGGTTATTACGTTGAGCGTTCAGGCTCCGGTCAGTTTCGTTGGGTATCCAGACTCCGGTTATTACGTTGATAGTTCAGGCTCCGGTCAGTTTCGTTGGGTGTCCAGACTCCGATTATTCTGTTGAGCGTTCAGGCTCCGGTCATTTTCGTTGCGCATCAAGACTCCAGTTATTACGTTGTGCGTTCAGGCTCCGGTCAGTTTCGTTGAGTGTCCAGACTCCGGTTATTACGTTGAGCGTTCAGGCTCCGTTCAGTTTAGTTGAGTATCCAGACTCCGGTTATTACATTGAGCGTTCAGGCTCCGGTCAGTTTTGTTGTGTATCCAGACTCCGGTTATTATGTTGAGCGTTCAGGCTCCGGTCAGTTTTGTTGGGTATCCAGACTCCGGTTTTTACGTTGAGTGTTCAGGCTCCGGTCAGTTTTGTTGGGTATCCAGACTCCGGTTATTGTGTTGAGGGTTCAGGCTCCGGTCAGTTTTGTTGGGTATCCAGACTTCGGTTATTATGTTGATCGTTCAGGCTCCGTTCAGTTTCGTAGGGTATCCAGATACAGGTTATTACGTTGAGCGTTCAGGCTCCGGTCAGTTTCATTGGGTATCCAGACTCCGGTTATTACGTTGAGCGTTCAGGCTCCGGTCAGTTTCGTTGGGTATCCAGACTTCGGTTATTACGTTGAGCATTCAAGCTCCGGTCAGTTTCATTGGGTATCGAGACTCCGGTTATTACGTTGAGCGTTCAGATTCCGGTCAGTTTCGTTGGGTATCCAGACTCCAGTTATTACGTTGATAGTTTAGGCTCCGGTCAGTTTCGTTGGGTGTCCAGACTCCGATAATTCTGTTGAGCGTTCAGGCTCCGGTCATTTTCGTTGCGCATCCAGACTCCAGTTATTATGTTGTGCGTTCAGGCTCCGGTCAGTTTCGTTGAGTGTCCAGACTCCGGTTATTACGTTGAGCGTTCAGGCTCCGTTCAGTTTCGTTGGGTATCCAGACTCCGGTTATTACGTTGAGCGTTCAGGCTCCGGTCAGTTTTGTTGTGTATCCAGACTCTGGTTATTATGTTGAGCGTTCAGGCTCCGGTCAGTTTTGTTGGGTATTCAGACTCCGGTTTTTACGTTGAGTGTTCAGGCTCCGGTCAGTTTTGTTGGGTATCCAGACTCCGGTTATTATGTTGAGGGTTCAGGCTCCGGTCAGTTTTGTTGGGTATCCAGACTTCGGTTATTATGTTGATCGTTCAAGCTCCGTTCAGTTTCGTAGGGTATCCAGATACCGGTTATTACGTTGAGTGTTCAGGCTCCGGTCAGTTTCATTGGGTATCCAGACTCCGGTTATTACGTTGAGCGTTCAGGCTCCGGTCAGTTTCGTTGGGTATCCAGACTTCGGTTATTACGTTGAGCATTCAAGCTCCGGTCAGTTTCGTTGGGTATCGAGACTCCGGTTATTACGTTGAGCGTTCAGGCTCCGGTCAGTTTCGTTGGGTATCCAGACTCTGGTTATTACGTTGATAGTTCAGGCTCCGGTCAGTTTCGTTGGGTATCCAGACTCCGGTTATTATGTTGAGGGTTCAGGCTCCGGTCAGTTTTTTTGGGTATCCAGACTTCGGTTATTATGTTGATCGTTCAGGCTCCGTTCAGTTTCGTAGGGTATCCAGATACCGGTTATTACGTTGAGTGTTCAGGCTCCGGTCAGTTTCATTGGGTATCCAGACTCCGGTTATTACGTTGAGCGTTCAGGCTCCGGTCAGTTTCGTTGGGTATCCAGACTTCGGTTATTAAGTTGAGCATTCAAGCTCCGGTCAGTTTCGTTGGGTATCGAAACTCCGGTTATTACGTTGAGCGTTCAGGCTCCGGTCAGTTTCGTTGGGTATCCAGACTCCGGTTATTACGTTGATAGTTCAGGCTCCGGTCAGTTTCGTTGGGTGTCCAGACTCCGATTATTCTGTTGAGCGTTCAGGCTCCGATCAATTTCGTTGGGTATCCAGACTCCGGTTATTACGTTGAGCGTTCAGGCTCCGGTCAGTTTCGTTGGGTGTCCAGACTCCGGTTATTATGTTAAGCGTTCAGGCTCCGGTCAGTTTCGTTGGGTAACCAGACTCCGGTCATTACGTTGAGCGTTCAGGCTTCAGTCAGTTTCGTTTGGTATCCAGACTTCAGTTATTACGTTGAGCGTCCAGGCCCTGGTCAGTTTCGTTGGGTATTCAGACACCGATTATTACGTTGAGCGTTTAGGCTCCGGTCAGTTTCATTGGGTATCTAGACTCCAGTTTTTACGTTGAGCGTTCAGGCTCCGGTCAGTTTTTTTGGGTATCCAGACTTCGGTTATTATGTTGAGGTTTCAGGCTCCGGTCAGTTTTGTTGGGTATCCAGACTCCGGTTATTACGTTAAGCGTTCAGGCTCCGGTCAGTTTCGTTGGGTATCCAGACTCCGTATATTACATTGAGCGTTCTGGCTCCGGTCAGTTTTGTTGGGTATCCAGACTCCGGTTATTATGTTTAAGGTTCAGGCTCCGGTCAGTTTTGTTGGGTATCAAGACTTCGGTTATTATGTTGATCGTTCAGGCTCCGTTCAGTTTCGTAGGGTATCCAGATACTGGTTATTACGTTGAGCGTTCAGGCTCCGGTCAGTTTCATTGGGTATCCAGACTCCGGTTATTATGTTGAGCGTTTAGGTTCCGGTCAGTTTCGTTGGGTATCCAGACTTCGGTTATTACGTTGAGCATTCAAGCTCCGGTCAGTTTCGTTGGGTATCGAGACTCCGGTTATTACGTTGAGCGTTCAGGCTCCGGTCAGTTTCAATGGGTATCCAGACTCCGGTTATTACGTTGATAGTTCAGGCTCCGGTCAGTTTCGTTGGGTGTCCAGACTCCGATTATTCTGTTGAGCGTTCAGGCTCCGATCAATTTCGTTGGGTATCCAGACTCCGGTTATTACGTTGAGCGTTCAGACTCCGGTCAGTTTCGTTGGGTGTCCAGACTCCGGTTATTACGTTAAGCGTTCAGGCTCCGGTCAGTTTCGTTGGGTAACCAGACTCCGGTCATTACGTTGAGCGTTCAGGCTTCAGTCAGTTTCGTTTGGTATCAAGACTTCAGTTATTACGTTGAGCGTCCAGGCCCTGGTCAGTTTCGTTGGGTATTCAGACACCGATTATTACGTTGAGCGTTTAGGCTCCGGTCAGTTTCATTGGGTATCTAGACTCCAGTTTTTACGTTGAGCGTTCAGGCTCCGGTCAGTTTTTTTGGGTATCCAGACTTCGGTTATTATGTTGAGGTTTCAGGCTCCGGTCAGTTTTGTTGGGTATCCAGACTCCGGTTATTACGTTAAGCGTTCAGGCTCCGGTCAGTTTCGTTGGGTATCCAGACTCCGTATATTACATTGAGCGTTCTGGCTCCGGTCAGTTTTGTTGGGTATCCAGACTCCGGTTATTATGTTTAAGGTTCAGGCTCCGGTCAGTTTTGTTGGGTATCAAGACTTCGGTTATTATGTTGATCGTTCAGGCTCCGTTCAGTTTCGTAGGGTATCCAGATACTGGTTATTACGTTGAGCGTTCAGGCTCCGGTCAGTTTCATTGGGTATCCAGACTCCGGTTATTATGTTGAGCGTTTAGGTTCCGGTCAGTTTCGTTGGGTATCCAGACTTCGGTTATTACGTTGAGCATTCAAGCTCCGGTCAGTTTCGTTGGGTATCGAGACTCCGGTTATTACGTTGAGCGTTCAGGCTCCGGTCAGTTTCAATGGGTATCCAGACTCCGGTTATTACGTTGATAGTTCAGGCTCCGGTCAGTTTCGTTGGGTGTCCAGACTCCGATTATTCTGTTGAGCGTTCAGGCTCCGATCAATTTCGTTGGGTATCCAGACTCCGGTTATTACGTTGAGCGTTCAGACTCCGGTCAGTTTCGTTGGGTGTCCAGACTCCGGTTATTACGTTAAGCGTTCAGGCTCCGGTCAGTTTCGTTGGGTAACCAGACTCCGGTTATTATGTTGAGCGTTCAGGCTCCGGTCAGTTTCGTTTGGTATCCGGACTTCAGGTATTACGTTGAGCGTCCAGGCTCTGGTCAGTTTCGTTGGGTATCCAGACTCCGATTATTACGTTGAGCGTTTAAGCTCCGGTCAGTTTCATTGGGTATCTAGACTCCAGTTTTTACGTTGAGCGTTCAGGCTCCGGTCAGTTTTTTTGGGTATCCAGACTCCGGTTATTATGTTGAGGTTTCAGGCTCCGGCTAGTTTTGTTGGGTATCCTGACTCCGGTTATTACGTTAAGCGTTCAGGCTCCGGTCAGTTTCGTTGGGTATCCAGACTCCGGTTATTACATTGAGCGTTCAGGCTCTGGTCAGTTTTGTTAGGTATCCAGACTCCGGTTATTATGTTGAGGGTTCAGGCTCCGGTCAGTTTTGTTGGGTATCCAGACTTCGGTTATTATGTTGATCGTTCAGGCTCCGTTCAGTTTCGTAGGGTATCCAGATACCGGTTATTACGTTGAGCGTTCAGGCTCCGGTCAGTTTCATTGGGTATCCAGACTCCGGTTATTACGTTGAGCATTCAGGCTCCGGTCAGTT
This sequence comes from Lathyrus sativus, assembly GCA_963859935.3. NCBI lineage: Eukaryota > Viridiplantae > Streptophyta > Magnoliopsida > Fabales > Fabaceae > Lathyrus > Lathyrus sativus. The sequence goes on from CAWUDS030000767.1 coordinate 29,508, forward strand.
TCGTTGGGTATCCAGACTTCGGTTATTACGTTGAGCATTCAAGCTCCGGTCAGTTTCGTTGGGTATCGAGACTCCGGTTATTACGTTGAGCGTTCAGGCTCCAGTCAGTTTCGTTGGGTATCCACACTCCGGTTATTACGTTGATAGTTCAGGCTCCGGTCAGTTTCGTTATGTGTCCAGACTCCGATTATTCTGTTGAGCGTTCAGGCTCCGGTCATTTTCGTTGCGCATCCAGACTCCAGTTATTACGTTGTGCGTTCAGGCTCCGGTCAGTTTCGTTAAGTGTCCAGACTCCGGTTATTACGTTGAGCGTTCAGGCTCCGTTCAGTTTCGTTGGGTATCCAGACTCCGGTTATTACGTTGAGCGTTCAGGCTCCGGTCAGTTTTGTTGTGTATCCAGACTCCGGTTATTATGTTGAGCGTTCAGGCTCCGGTCAGTTTCGTTGGATATCCAGACTCCGGTTTTTACATTGAGCGTTCAGGCAACGGTCAGTTTTGTTGGGTATCCAGACTCCGGTCATTACGTTGAGCGTTCAGGCTCCGGTCAGTTTCGTTGGGTATCCAGACTCCGGTTTTTACGTTGAGCGTTCAGGCTCCGATCAATTTCGTTGGGTATCCAGACTCCGGTTATTACATTGAGCGTTCAGGCTCCGGTCAGTTTCGTTGGGTATCTAGACTCCGGTTATTACGTTAAGCGTTTAGGCTCCGGTCAGTTTCGTTTGGTAACCAGACTCCGGTTATTACGTTGAGCGTTCAGGCTCCGGTCAGTTTCGTTTGGTATCCAGACTTCAGTTATTACGTTGAGCGTCCAGGCTCCGGTCAGTTTCGTTGGGTATCCAGACTCCGGTTATTACGTTGAGCGTTTAGGCTCCGGTCAGTTTCATTGGGTATCTAGACTACAGTTTTTACGTTGAGCGTTCAGGCTCCGGTCAGTTTTTTTGGGTATCCAGACTCCGGTTATTATGTTGAGGTTTCAGGCTCCGGTCAGTTTCGTTGGGTATCCAGACTCCGGTTATTACGTTAAGCTTTCAGGCTCCGGTCAGTTTCGTTGGGTATCCAGACTCCGATTATTACATCGAGCGTTCAGGCTCCGGTCAGTTTTGTTGGGTATCCAGACTCCAGTTATTATGTTGAGGGTTCAGGCTCCGGTCAGTTTTGTTGGGTATCCAGACATCGGTTATTATGTTGAGCGTTCAGGCTCCGTTCAGTTTCATAGGGTATCCAGATACCGGTTATTACATTGAGCGTTCAGGCTCCGGTCAGTTTCATTGGGTATCCAGACTCTGGTTATTACGTTGAGCGTTCAGGCTTCGGTCAGTTTCGTTGGGTATTCAGACTCCGGTTATTCGGTTGAGCGTTCAGGCTCCGGTCAGTTTCGTTGCGTATACAGAATTCGGTTATTACGTTGATCGTTCAGGCTCCGGTCAGTTTCATTGGGTATCCAGACTCCGGTTTTTACGTTTAACGTTCAGGCTCCGCTCATTTTTGTTGGGTATCCAGACTCCGGTTATTACGTTGAGCGTTCAGGCTCCGGTCAGTTTCATTGGGTATCCAGACTCCGGTTATTACGTTGAGCGTTCAGGCTCCGGTCAGTTTCGTTGGGTATCCAGACTTCGGTTATTATGTTGAGCATTCAAGCTCCGGTCAGTTTCGTTGGGTATCCAGACTCCGGTTATTACGTTGAGCGTTCAGGCTCCGGTCAGTTTCGTTGGGTATGCAGACTCCGGTTATTACGTTGATAGTTCAGGCTCCGGTCAGTTTCGTTGGGTGTCCAGACTCCTATTATTCTATTGAGCATTAAGGCTCCGATCATTTTCGTTGCGCATCCAGACTCCAGTTATTACGTTGTGCGTTCAGGCTCCGGTCAGTTTCGTTGAGTATCCAGACTCCGGTTATTACGTTGAGCGTTCAGGCTCCGTTCAGTTTCGTTGGGTATCCAGACTCCGGTTATTATGTTCAGCGTTCAGGCTCCGGTCAGTTTCGTTGGGTATCCAGACTCCGATTTTTACGTTGAGCGTTCAGGCTCCGGTCAGTTTTGTTGGGTATCCAGACTCCGGTTATTACGTTGAGCGTTTAGACTTCGGTCAGTTTCATTGGGTATCCAGACTCCAGTTTTTACGTTGAGTGTTCAGGCTCCGGTCAGTTTTGTTGGGTATCCAGACTCCGGTTATTATGTTGAAGTTTCAGGCACCGGTCAGTTTCGTTGGGTATCCAGACTCCGGTTTTTATGTTGAGCGTTCAGGCTCCGGTCAGTTTTGTTGGGTATCCAGACTCCAATTATTACGTTGAGCGTTCAAACTCCGGTCAGTTTCGTTGGGTATCCAGACTCCGGTTATTACGTTGAGCGTTCAGGCTCCGGTCAGTTTCGTTGGGTGTCCAGACTCCGATTATTCTGTTGTGCGTTCAGGCTCCGATCAATTTCGTTGGGTATCCAGACTCCGGTTATTACGTTGAGCGTTCAGGCTCCGGTCAGTTTCGTTGGGTGTCCAGACTCCGGTTATTACGTTAAGCGTTCAAGCTCCGGTCAGTTTCATTGGGTAACCAGACTCCAGTTATTATGTTGAGCGTTCAGGCTCCGGTCAGTTTCGTTTGGTATCCGGACTTCAGTTATTACGTTGAGCGTCCAGGCTCTGGTCAGTTTCGTTGGGTATCCAGACTCCGATTATTACGTTGAGCGTTTAGGCTCCGGTCAGTTTCATTGGGTATCTAGACTCCTGTTTTTACGTTGAGCGTTCAGGCTCCGGTCATTTTTTTTGGGTATCCAGACTCCGGTTATTATGTTGAGGTTTCAGGCTCCGGTCAGTTTCGTTGGGTATCCAGACTCCGGTTATTACGTTAAGCGTTCAGGCTCCGGTCAATTTCGTTGGGTATCCAGACTTTGGTTATTACATTGAGCGTTCAGGCTCCGGTCAGTTTTGTTGGGTATCCAGACTCCGGTTATTATGTTGAGGGTTCAGGCTCCGGTCAGTTTTGTTGGGTATCCAGACTTCGGTTATTATGTTGATCGTTCAGGCTCCGTTCAGTTTCGTAGGGTATCCAGATACCGGTTATTACGTTGAGCGTTCAGGCTCCGGTCAGTTTCATTGGGTATCCAGACTCCGGTTATTACGTTGAGCGTTCAGGCTCCGGTCAGTTTCGTTGGGTATCCAGACTTCGGTTTTTACGTTGAGCATTCAAGCTCCGGTCAGTTTCGTTGGGTATCCAGACTCCGGTTATTATGTTGAGGGTTCAGGCTCCGGTCAGTTTTGTTGGGTATCCATACTTCGGTTATTATGTTGATCGTTCAGGCTCCGTTCAGTTTCGTAGGGTATCCAGATACCGGTTATTACGTTGAGCGTTCAGGCTCCGGTCAGTTTCATTGGGTATCCAGACTCCGGTTATTACGTTGAGCGTTCAGGATCCGGTCAGTTTCGTTGGGTATCCAGACTTCGGTTATTACGTTGAGCATTCAAGCTCCGGTCAGTTTCGTTGGGTATCCAGACTCCGGTTATTACATTGATAGTTCAGGCTCCGGTCAGTTTCGTTAGGTGTCCAGACTCCGATTATTCTGTTGAGCGTTCAGGCTCCGGTCATTTTCGTTGCGCATCCAGACTCCAGTTATTACGTTGTGCGTTCAGGCTCCGGTCAGTTTCATTGAGTGTCCAGACTCCAGTTATTACGTTGAGCGTTCAGGCTCCGTTCAGTTTCGTTGGGTATCCAGACTCAGGTTATTACGTTGAGCGTTCAGGCTCCGGTCAGTTTTGTTGTGTATCCAGACTCCGGTTATTATGTTGAGCGTTCAGGCTCCGGTCAGTTTCGTTGGATATCTAGACTCCGGTTTTTACATTGAGCGTTCAGGCAACGGTCAGTTTTGTTGGGTATCCAGACTCCGGTCATTACGTTGAGCGTTCAAACTCCGGTCAGTTTCGTTGGGTATCTAGACTCCAGTTATTACGTTGAGCGTTCAGGCTCCGGTCATTTTTGTTGGGTATCCAGACTCCGGTTATTACGTTGAGAGTTCAGGCTCCGGTAAGTTTCGTTGGGTATCCAGACTCCGGTTTTTACGTTGAGCGTTCAGGCTCCGATCAATTTCGTTGGGTATCCAGACTCCGGTTATTACGTTGAGCGTTCAGGCTCCGGTCAGTTTCGTTGGGTATCTAGACTCTGGTTATTACGTTAAGCGTTCAGGCTCCGGTCAGTTTCGTTTGGTATCCAGACTTCACTTATTACGTTGAGCGTCCAGGCTCCGGTCAGTTTCGTTGGGTATCCAGACTCCGGTTATTACGTTGAACGTTTAGGCTCCGGTCAGTTTCATTGGGTATCTAGACTCCAGTTTTTACGTTGAGCGTTCAGGCTCCGGTCAGTTTTTTTGGGTATCCAGACTCCGGTTATTATGTTGAGGTTTCAGGCTCCGGTCAGTTTCGTTGGGTATCCAGACTCCGGTTATTACGTTAAGCGTTCAGGCTCCGGTCAGTTTCGTTGGGTATCCAGACTCCGATTATTACATTGAGCGTTCAGGCTCCGGTCAGTTTTGTTGGGTATCCAGACTCCAGTTATTATGTTGAGGTTTCAGGCTCCGGTCAGTTTCGTTGGGTATCCAGACTCCGGTTATTACGTTAAGCTTTCAGGCTCCGGTCAGTTTCGTTGGGTATCCAGACTCCGATTATTACATCGAGCGTTCAGGCTCCGGTCAGTTTTGTTGGGTATCCAGACTCCGGTTATTATGTTGAGGGTTCAGGCTCCGGTCAGTTTTGTTGGGTATCCAGACATCGGTTATTATGTTGAGCGTTCAGGCTCCGTTCAGTTTCATAGGGTATCCAGATACCGGTTATTACATTGAGCGTTCAGGCTCCGGTCAGTTTCATTGGGTATCCAGACTCTGGTTATTACGTTGAGCCTTCAGGCTCCGGTCAGTTTCGTTGGGTATTCAGACTCCGGTTATTCGGTTGAGCGTTCAGGCTCCGGTCAGTTTCGTTGCGTATACAGAATTCGGTTATTACGTTGATCGTTCAGGCTCCGGTCAGTTTCATTGGGTATCCAAACTCCGGTTTTTACGTTTAACGTTCAGGCTCCGCTCATTTTTGTTGGGTATCCAGACTCCGGTTATTACGTTGAGCGTTCAGGCTCCGGTCAGTTTCATTGGGTATCCAGACTCCGGTTATTACGTTGAGCGTTCAGGCTCCGGTCAGTTTCGTTGGGTATCCAGACTTCGGTTATTATGTTGAGCATTCAAGCTCCGGTCAGTTTCGTTGGGTATCCAGACTCCGGTTATTACGTTGAGCGTTCAGGCTCCGGTCAGTTTCGTTGGGTATGCAGACTCCGGTTATTACGTTGATAGTTCAGGCTCCGGTCAGTTTCGTTGGGTGTCCAGACTCCTATTATTCTATTGAGCATTAAGGCTCCGATCATTTTCGTTGCGCATCCAGACTCCAGTTATTACGTTGTGCGTTCAGGGTCCGGTCAGTTTCGTTGAGTATCTAGACTCCGGTTATTACGTTGAGCGTTCAGGCTCCGTTCAGTTTCGTTGGGTATCCAGACTCCGGTTATTATGTTCAGAGTTCAGGCTCCGGTCAGTTTCGTTGGGTATCCAGACTCCGATTTTTACGTTGAGCGTTCAGGCTCCGGTCAGTTTTGTTGGGTATCCAGACTCCGGTTATTACGTTGAGCGTTTAGACTTCGGTCAGTTTCATTGGGTATCCAGACTCCAGTTTTTACGTTGAGTGTTCAGGCTCCGGTCAGTTTTGTTGGGTATCCAGACTCCGGTTATTATGTTGAAGTTTCAGGCACCGGTCAGTTTCGTTGGGTATCCAGACTCCGGTTTTTATGTTGAGCGTTCAGGCTCCGGTCAGTTTTGTTGGGTATCCAGACTCCAATTATTACGTTGAGCGTTCAAACTCCGGTCAGTTTCGTTGGGTATCCAGACTCCGGTTATTACGTTGAGCGTTCAGGCTCCGGTCAGTTTCGTTGGGTGTCCAGACTCCGATTATTCTGTTGAGCGTTCAGGCTCCGATCAATTTCGTTGGGTATCCAGACTCCGGTTATTACGTTGAGCGTTCAGGCTCCGGTCAGTTTCGTTGGGTGTCCAGACTCCGGTTATTACGTTAAGCGTTCAAGCTCCGGTCAGTTTCATTGGGTAACCAGACTCCAGTTATTATGTTGAGCGTTCAGGCTCCGGTCAGTTTCGTTTGGTATCCGGACTTCAGTTATTACGTTGAGCGTCCAGGCTCTGGTCAGTTTCGTTGGGTATCCAGACTCCGATTATTACGTTGAGCGTTTAGGCTCCGGTCAGTTTCATTGGGTATCTAGACTCCAGTTTTTACGTTGAGCGTTCAGGCTCCGGTCATTTTTTTTGGGTATCCAGACTCCGGTTATTATGTTGAGGTTTCAGGCTCCGGTCAGTTTCGTTGGGTATCCAGACTCCGGTTATTACGTTAAGCGTTCAGGCTCCGGTCAATTTCGTTGGGTATCCAGACTTTGGTTATTACATTGAGCGTTCAGGCTCCGGTCAGTTTTGTTGGGTATCCAGACTCCGGTTATTATGTTGAGGGTTCAGGCTCCGGTCAGTTTTGTTGGGTATCCAGACTTCGGTTATTATGTTGATCGTTCAGGCTCCGTTCAGTTTCGTAGGGTATCCAGATACCGGTTATTACGTTGAGCGTTCAGGCTCCGGTCAGTTTCATTGGGTATCCAGACTCCGGTTATTACGTTGAGCGTTCAGGCTCCGGTCAGTTTCGTTGGGTATCCAGACTTCGGTTTTTACGTTGAGCATTCAAGCTCCGGTCAGTTTCGTTGGGTATCCAGACTCCGGTTATTATGTTGAGGGTTCAGGCTCCGGTCAGTTTTGTTGGGTATCCAGACTTCGGTTATTATGTTGATCGTTCAGGCTCCGTTCAGTTTCGTAGGGTATCCAGATACCGGTTATTACGTTGAGCGTTCAGGCTCCGGTCAGTTTCATTGGGTATCCAGACTCCGGTTATTACGTTGAGCGTTCAGGATCCGGTCAGTTTCGTTGGGTATCCAGACTTCGGTTATTACGTTGAGCATTCAAGCTCCGGTCAGTTTCGTTGGGTATCCAGACTCCGGTTATTACATTGCTAGTTCAGGCTCCGGTCAGTTTCGTTAGGTGTCCAGACTCCGATTATTCTGTTGAGCGTTCAGGCTCCGGTCATTTTCGTTGCGCATCCAGACTCCAGTTATTACGTTGTGCGTTCAGGCTCCGGTCAGTTTCATTGAGTGTCCAGACTCCGGTTATTACGTTGAGCGTTCAGGCTCCGTTCAGTTTCGTTGGGTATCCAGACTCAGGTTATTACGTTGAGCGTTCAGGCTCCGGTCAGTTTTGTTGTGTATCCAGACTCCGGTTATTATGTTGAGCGTTCAGGCTCCGGTCAGTTTCGTTGGATATCTAGACTCCGGTTTTTACATTGAGCGTTCAGGCAACGGTCAGTTTTGTTGGGTATCCAGACTCCGGTCATTACGTTGAGCGTTCAAACTCCGGTCAGTTTCGTTGGGTATCTAGACTCCAGTTATTACGTTGAGCGTTCAGGCTCCGGTCATTTTTGTTGGGTATCCAGACTCCGGTTATTACGTTGAGCGTTCAGGCTCCGGTAAGTTTCGTTGGGTATCCAGACTCCGGTTTTTACGTTGAGCGTTCAGGCTCCGATCAATTTCGTTGGGTATCCAGACTCCGGTTATTACGTTGAGCGTTCAGGCTCCGGTCAGTTTCGTTGGGTATCTAGACTCCGGTTATTACGTTAAGCGTTCAGGCTCCGGTCAGTTTCGTTTGGTATCCAGACTTCACTTATTACGTTGAGCGTCCAGGCTCCGGTCAGTTTCGTTGGGTATCCAGACTCCGGTAATTACGTTGAACGTTTAGGCTCCGGTCAGTTTCATTGGGTATCTAGACTCCAGTTTTTACGTTGAGCGTTCAGGCTCCGGTCAGTTTTTTTGGGTATCCAGACTCCGGTTATTATGTTGAGGTTTCAGGCTCCGGTCAGTTTCGTTGGGTATCCAGACTCCGGTTATTACGTTAAGCGTTCAGGCTCCGGTCAGTTTCGTTGGGTATCCAGACTCCGATTATTACATTGAGCGTTCAGGCTCCGGTCAGTTTTGTTGGGTATCCAGACTCCAGTTATTATGTTGAGGTTTCAGGCTCCGGTCAGTTTCGTTGGGTATCCAGACTCCGGTTATTACGTTAAGCTTTCAGGCTCCGGTCAGTTTCGTTGGGTATCCAGACTCCGATTATTACATCGAGCGTTCAGGCTCCGGTCAGTTTTGTTGGGTATCCAGACTCCGGTTATTATGTTGAGGGTTCAGGCTCCGGTCAGTTTTGTTGGGTATCCAGACATCGGTTATTATGTTGAGCGTTCAGGCTCCGTTCAGTTTCATAGGGTATCCAGATACCGGTTATTACATTGAGCGTTCAGGCTCCGGTCAGTTTCATTGGGTATCCAGACTCTGGTTATTACGTTGAGCCTTCAGGCTCCGGTCAGTTTCGTTGGGTATTCAGACTCCGGTTATTCGGTTGAGCGTTCAGGCTCCGGTCAGTTTCGTTGCGTATACAGAATTCGGTTATTACGTTGATCGTTCAGGCTCCGGTCAGTTTCATTGGGTATCCAGACTCCGGTTTTTACGTTTAACGTTCAGGCTCCGCTCATTTTTGTTGGGTATCCAGACTCCGGTTATTACGTTGAGCGTTCAGGCTCCGGTCAGTTTCATTGGGTATCCAGACTCCGGTTATTACGTTGAGCGTTCAGGCTCCGGTCAGTTTCGTTGGGTATCCAGACTTCGGTTATTATGTTGAGCATTCAAGCTCCGGTCAGTTTCGTTGGGTATCCAGACTCCGGTTATTACGTTGAGCGTTCAGGCTCCGGTCAGTTTCGTTGGGTATGCAGACTCCGGTTATTACGTTGATAGTTCAGGCTCCGGTCAGTTTCGTTGGGTGTCCAGACTCCTATTATTCTATTGAGCATTAAGGCTCCGATCATTTTCGTTGCGCATCCAGACTCCAGTTATTACGTTGTGCGTTCAGGCTCCGGTCAGTTTCGTTGAGTATCCAGACTCCGGTTATTACGTTGAGCGTTCAGGCTCCGTTCAGTTTCGTTGGGTATCCAGACTCCGGTTATTATGTTCAGCGTTCAGGCTCCGGTCAGTTTCGTTGGGTATCCAGACTCCGATTTTTACGTTGAGCGTTCAGGCTCCGGTCAGTTTTGTTGGGTATCCAGACTCCGGTTATTATGTTGAGCGTTTAGACTTCGGTCAGTTTCATTGGGTATCCAGACTCCAGTTTTTACGTTGAGTGTTCAGGCTCCGGTCAGTTTTGTTGGGTATCCAGACTCCGGTTATTATGTTGAAGTTTCAGGCACCGGTCAGTTTCGTTGGGTATCCAGACTCCGGTTTTTATGTTGAGCGTTCAGGCTCCGGTCAGTTTTGTTGGGTATCCAGACTCCAGTTATTACGTTGAGCGTTCAAACTCCGGTCAGTTTCGTTGGGTATCCAGACTCCGGTTATTACGTTGAGCGTTCAGGCTCCGGTCAGTTTCGTTGGGTGTCCAGACTCCGATTATTCTGTTGAGCGTTCAGGCTCCGATCAATTTCGTTGGGTATCCAGACTCCGGTTATTACGTTGAGCGTTCAGGCTCCGGTCAGTTTCGTTGGGTGTCCAGACTCCGGTTATTACGTTAAGCGTTCAAGCTCCGGTCAGTTTCATTGGGTAACCAGACTCCAGTTATTATGTTGAGCGTTCAGGCTCCGGTCAGTTTCGTTTGGTATCCGGACTTCAGTTATTACGTTGAGCGTCCAGGCTCTGGTCAGTTTCGTTGGGTATCCAGACTCCGATTATTACGTTGAGCGTTTAGGCTCCGGTCAGTTTCATTGGGTATCTAGACTCCAGTTTTTACGTTGAGCGTTCAGGCTCCGGTCATTTTTTTTGGGTATCCAGACTCCGGTTATTATGTTGAGGTTTCAGGCTCCGGTCAGTTTCGTTGGGTATCCAGACTCCGGTTATTACGTTAAGCGTTCAGGCTCCGGTCAATTTCGTTGGGTATCCAGACTTTGGTTATTACATTGAGCGTTAAGGCTCCGGTCAGTTTTGTTGGGTATCCAGACTCCGGTTATTATGTTGAGGGTTCAGGCTCCGGTCAGTTTTGTTGGGTATCCAGACTTCGGTTATTATGTTGATCGTTCAGGCTCCGTTCAGTTTCGTAGGGTATCCAGATACCGGTTATTACGTTGAGCGTTCAGGCTCCGGTCAGTTTCATTGGGTATCCAGACTCCGGTTATTACGTTGAGCGTTCAGGCTCCGGTCAGTTTCGTTGGGTATCCAGACTTCGGTTTTTACGTTGAGCATTCAAGCTCCGGTCAGTTTCGTTGGGTATCCAGACTCCGGTTATTATGTTGAGGGTTCAGGCTCCGGTCAGTTTTGTTGGGTATCCAGACTTCGGTTATTATGTTGATCGTTCAGGCTCCGTTCAGTTTCGTAGGGTATCCAGATACCGGTTATTACGTTGAGCGTTCAGGCTCCGGTCAGTTTCATTGGGTATCCAGACTCCGGTTATTACGTTGAGCTTTCAGGATCCGGTCAGTTTCGTTGGGTATCCAGACTTCGGTTATTACGTTGAGCATTCAAGCTCCGGTCAGTTTCGTTGGGTATCCAGACTCCGGTTATTACGTTGATAGTTCAGGCTCCGGTCAGTTTCGTTAGGTGTCCAGACTCCGATTATTCTGTTGAGCGTTCAGGCTCCGGTCATTTTCGTTGCGCATCCAGACTCCAGTTATTACGTTGTGCGTTCAGGCTCCGGTCAGTTTCATTGAGTGTCCAGACTCCGGTTATTACGTTGAGCGTTCAGGCTCCGTTCAGTTTCGTTGGGTATCCAGACTCAGGTTATTACGTTGAGCGTTCAGGCTCCGGTCAGTTTTGTTGTGTATCCAGACTCCGGTTATTATGTTGAGCGTTCAGGCTCCGGTCAGTTTCGTTGGATATCTAGACTCCGGTTTTTACATTGAGCGTTCAGGCAACGGTCAGTTTTGTTGGGTATCCAGACTCCGGTCATTACGTTGAGCGTTCAAACTCCGGTCAGTTTCGTTGGGTATCTAGACTCCAGTTATTACGTTGAGCGTTCAGGCTCCGGTCATTTTTGTTGGGTATCCAGACTCCGGTTATTACGTTGAGCTTTCAGGCTCCGGTAAGTTTCGTTGGGTATCCAGACTCCGGTTTTTACGTTGAGCGTTCAGGCTCCGATCAATTTCGTTGGGTATCCAGACTCCGGTTATTACGTTGAGCGTTCAGGCTCCGGTCAGTTTCGTTGGGTATCTAGACTCCGGTTATTACGTTAAGCGTTCAGGCTCCGGTCAGTTTCGTTTGGTATCCAGACTTCACTTATTACGTTGAGCGTCCAGGCTCCGGTCAGTTTCGTTGGGTATCCAGACTCCGGTTATTACGTTGAACGTTTAGGCTCCGGTCAGTTTCATTGGGTATCTAGACTCCAGTTTTTACGTTGAGCGTTCAGGCTCCGGTCAGTTTTTTTGGGTATCCAGACTCCGGTTATTATGTTGAGGTTTCAGGCTCCGGTCAGTTTCGTAGGGTATCCAGACTCCGGTTATTACGTTAAGCGTTCAGGCTCCGGTCAGTTTCGTTGGGTATCCAGACTCCGATTATTAAATTGAGCGTTCAGGCTCCGGTCAGTTTTGTTGGGTATCCAGACTCCAGTTATTATGTTGAGGGTTCAGGCTCCGGTCAGTTTTGTTGGGTATCCAGACTTCGGTTATTATGTTGAGCGTTCAAGCTCCGTTCAGTTTCGTAGGGTATCCAGATACCGGTTATTACGTTAGGCGTTCAGGCTCCGGTCAGTTTCATTGGGTATCCAGACTCCGGTTATTACGTTGAGCGTTCAGGCTCCGGTCAGTTTCGTTGGGTATTCAGACTCCAGTTATTCGGTTGAGCGTTCAGGCTCCGGTCAGTTTCGTTGCGTATCTAGACTTCGGTTATTACGTTGATCGTTCAGGCTCCGGTCAGTTTCATTGGGTATCCAGACTCCGGTTTTTACGTTTAACGTTCAGGCTCCGCTCAGTTTTGTTGGGTATCCAGATTCCGGTTATTACGTTGAGCGTTCAGGCTCCGGTCAGTTTCATTGGGTATCCAGACTCCGGTTATTACGTTGAGCGTTCAGGCTCCGGTCAGTTTCGTTGGGTATCCAGACTTCGGTTATTACGTTGAGCATTCAAGCTCCGGTCAGTTTCGTTGGGTATCCAGACTCCGGTTATTACGTTGAGCGTTCAGGCTCCGTTCAGTTTCGTTGGGTATACAGACTCCGATTATTACGTTGATAGTTCAGGCTCCGGTCAGTTTCGTTGGGTGTCCAGACTCCGATTATTCTGTTGAGCATTAAGGCTCCGATCATTTTCGTTGCGCATCCAGACTCCAGTTATTACGTTGTGCGTTCAGGCTCCGGTCAGTTTCGTTGAGTATCCAGACTCCGGTTATTACGTTGAGCGTTCAGGCTCCGTTCAGTTTCGTTGGGTATCCAGACTCCGGTTATTATGTTCAGCGTTCAGGCTCCGGTCAGTTTTGTTGGGTATCCAGACTCCGATTTTTACGTTGAGCGTTCAGGCTCCGGTCAGTTTTGTTGGGTATCCAAACTCCGGTTATTACGTTGAGCGTTTAGACTTCGGTCAGTTTCATTGGGTATCCAGACTCCAGTTTTTACGTTGAGTGTTCAGGCTCCGGTCAGTTTTGTTGGGTATCCAGACTCCGGTTATTATGTTGAAGTTTCAGGCACCGGTCAGTTTCGTTGGGTATCCAGACTCCGGTTTTTATGTTGAGCGTTCAGGCTCCGGTCAGTTTTGTTGGGTATCCAGACTCCAGTTATTACGTTGAGCGTTTAAACTCCGGTCAGTTTCGTTGGGTATCCAGACTCCGGTTATTACGTTGTGCATTCAGGCTCCGGTCAGTTTTGTTGGGTATCCAGACTCCGGTTATTACGTTGAGCGTTCAGGCTCCGGTCAGTTTCGTTGGGTATCCAGACTCTGGTTTTTACGTTGAGCGTTCAGGCTCCGATCAATTTCGTTGGGTATCCAGACTCCGGTTATTACGTTGAGCGTTCAGGCTCCGGTCAGTTCTTTGGGTATCCAGACTCCGGTTATTATGTTAAGCGTTCAGGCTCCGGTCAGTTTCGTTGGGTAACCAGACTCCGGTTATTATGTTGAGCGTTCAGGCTCCGGTCAGTTTCGTTTGGTATCCAGACTTCAGTTATTACATTGAGCGTCCAGGCTCCGGTCAGTTTCGTTGGGTATCCAGACTCCGGTTATTACGTTGAGCGTTTAGGCTCCGGTCAGTTTCATTGGGTATCTAGACTCCAGTTTTTACGTTGAGCGTTCAGGCTCCTGTCAGTTTTTTTAGGTATCCAGACTCCGGTTATTATGTTGAGGTTTCAGGCTCCGGTCAGTTTCGTAGGGTATCCAGACTCCGGGTTTTACGTTGATCGTTCAGGCTCCGGTCAGTTTTGGTGGGTATCCAGACTCCGGTTATTACGTTGAGCGTTTAGGCTCCAGTCAGTTTCGTTGGATATCCAGACTCCGGTTATTACGTTGAGCGTTCAGGCTCAGGTCAGTTTCGTTGGGTATCCAGACTCAATTATTACATTGAGCGTTCAGGCTGCGGTCAGTTTCGTTTGGTATCCAGACTTCAGTTATTACTTTGAGCGTTCAGTCTCCGGTCAGTTTCGTTGGGTATCCAGACTCCGATTTTTACGTTGAGCGTTCAGGCTCCGGTCAGTTTTGTTGGATATCCAGACTCTGGATTTTACATTGAGCGTTCAGGCTCTGGTCAATTTTGTTGGGAATCCAGACTCCGGTTATTACGTTAAGCGTTCAGGCTCCGGTCAGTTTCGTTGGGTATCCAGACTCCGGTTATTACGTTGAGCGTTCAGGCTCCGGTCAGTTTCATTGGGTATCCAGACTCCTGTTTTTACGTTGAGCGTTCAGGCTCTGGTCAGTTTCATTGGGTATCCAGACTCCGGTTATTACGTTGAGCGTTCTGGCTCCGGCCAGTTTCGTTGGGTATCCAGACTCCGGTTATTACGTTGAGCGTTCAGGCTCCAGTCAGTTTCGTTGGGTATCCAGACTCCGGTTATTACATTGAGCGTTCAGGCTCCAGTCAGTTTTGTTGGGTATCCAAACTCCGGTTATTATGTTGAGGGTTCAGGCTCCGGTCAGTTTTGTTGGGTATCCAGACTTCGGTTATTATGTTGAGCGTTCAGGCTCCGTTCAGTTTCAAAGGGTATCCAGATACCGGTTATTACGTTGAGCGTTCAGGCTCCGGTCAGTTTCATTGGGTATCCAGACTCTGGTTATTACGTTGAGCGTTCAGGCTCCGGTCAGTTTCGTTGGGTATCCAGACTTCGGTTATTACGTTGAGCATTCAAGCTCCGGTCAGTTTCGTTGGGTATCCAGACTCCGGTTATTACGTTGAGCGTTCAGGCTCCGGTCAGTTTCGTTGGGTATACAGACTCCGGTTATTACGTTGATAGTTCAGGCTCCGGTCAGTTTCGTTGGGTATCCAAACTCCGGTTATTACGTTGAGCGTTTAGACTTCGGTCAGTTTCATTGGGTATCCAGACTCCAGTTTTTACGTTGAGTGTTCAGGCTCCGGTCAATTTTGTTGGGTATCCAGACTCCGGTTATTATGTTGAAGTTTCAGGCACTGGTCAGTTTCGTTGGGTATCCAGACTCCGGTTTTTATGTTGAGCGTTCAGGCTCCGGTCAGTTTTGTTGGGTATCCAGACTCCAGTTATTACGTTGAGCGTTCAAACTCCGGTCAGTTTCGTTGGGTATCCAGACTCCGGTTATTACATTGTGTGTTCAGGCTCCGGTCAGTTTTGTTGGGTATCCAGACTCCGGTTATTACGTTGAGCGTTCAGGCTCCAGTCAGTTTCGTTGGGTATCCAGACTCTGGTTTTTACGTTGAGCGTTCAGGCTCCGATCAATTTCGTTGGGTATCCAGACTCCGGTTATTACGTTGAGCGTTCAGGCTCCGGTCAGTTTCGTTGGGTATCCAGACTCCGGTTATTATGTTAAGTGTTCAGGCTTCAGTCAGTTTCGTTGGGTAACCATACTCCGGTTATTACGTTGAGCGTTCAGGCTCCGGTCAGTTTCGTTTGGTATCCAGACTTCAGTTATTACATTGAGCGTCCAGGCTCCGGTCAGTTTCGTTGGGTATCCAGACTCCGGTTATTACGTTGAGCGTTTAGGCTCCGGTCAGTTTCATTGGGTATCTAGACTCCAGTTTTTACGTTGAGCGTTCAGGCTCCGGTCAGTTTTTTTAGGTATCCAGACTCCGGTTATTATGTTGAGGTTTCAGGCTCCGGTCAGTTTCGTAGGGTATCCAGACTCCGGGTTTTACGTTGATCGTTCAGGCTCCGGTCAGTTTTGGTGGGTATCCAGACTCCGGTTATTAGGTTGAGCGTTTAGGCTCCAGGCAATTTCGTTGGGTATCCAGACTCCGGTTATTACGTTGAGCGTTCAGGCTCAGGTCAGTTTCGTTGGGTATCCAGACTCAATTATTACATTGAGCGTTCAGGCTGCGGTCAGTTTCGTTTGGTATCCAGACTTCAGTTATTACGTTGAGCGTTCAGTCTCCGGTCAGTTTCGTTGGGTATCCAGACTTCGATTTTTACGTTGAGCGTTCAGGCTCCGGTCAGTTTTGTTGGATATCCAGACTCTGGATTTTACGTTGAGCGTTCAGGCTCTGGTCAATTTTGTTGGGTATCCAGACTCCGGTTATTACGTTAAGCGTTCAGGCTCCGGTCAGTTTCGTTGGGTATCCAGACTCCGGTTATTACGTTGAGCGTTCAGGCTCCGGTCAGTTTCGTTGGGTATCCAGACTCCTGTTTTTACGTTGAGCGTTCAGGCTCCGGTCAGTTTCATTGGGTATCCAGACTCCGGTTATTACGTTGAGCGTTCTGGCTCCGGTCAATTTCGTTGGGTATCCAGACTTCGGTTATTACGTTGAGCGTTCAGGCTCCAGTCAGTTTCGTTGGGTATCCAGACTCCGGTTATTACATTGAGCGTTCAGGCTCCAGTCAGTTTTGTTGGGTATCCAGACTCCGGTTATTATGTTGAAGGTTCAGGCTCCGGTCAGTTTTGTTGGGTATCCAGACTTCGGTTATTATGTTGAGCGTTCAGGCTCCGTTCAGTTTCGTAGGGTATTCAGATACCGGTTATTACGTTGAGCGTTCAGGCTCCGGTCAGTTTCATTGGGTATCCAGACTCCGGTTATTACGTTGAGCGTTCAGGCTCCGGTCAGTTTCGTTGGGTATCCAGACTTCGGTTATTACGTTGAGCATTCAAGCTCCGGTCAGTTTCGTTGGGTATCCAGACTCCGGTTATTACGTTGAGCGTTCAGGCTCCTGTCAGTTTCGTTGGGTATACAGACTCCGGTTATTACGTTGATAGTTCAGGCTCCGGTCAGTTTCGTTGGGTGTCCAGACTCCGATTATTCTGTTGAGCGTTAAGGCTCCGATCATTTTCGTTGCGCATCCAGACTCCAGTTATTACGTTGTGCGTTCAGGCTCCGGTCAGTTTCGTTGAGTATCCAGACTCCGGTTATTACGTTGAGCGTTCAGGCTCCGTTCAGTTTCGTTGGGTATCCAGACTCCGGTTATTATGTTCAGCGTTCAGGCTCCGGTCAGTTTCGTTGGGTATCCAGACTCCGGTTTTTACGTTGAGCGTTCAGGCTCCGGTCATTTTTGTTGGGTATCCAGACTCCGGTTATTACGTTTAGCGTTTAGACTTCGGTCAGTTTCATTGGGTATCCAGACTCCAGTTTTTACGTTGAGCGTTCAGGCTCCGGTCAGTTTTGTTGGGTATCCAAACTCCGGTTATTATGTTGAAGTTTCAGGCATCGGTCAGTTTCGTTGGGTATCCAGACTCTGGTTTTTATGTTGAGCGTTCAGGCTCCGGTCAGTTTCGTTGGGTATCCAGACTCCGGTTTTTACGTTGAGCGTTCAGGCTCCGGTCAGTTTCGTTGGGTATCCAGACTCCGGTTATTATGTTGAGCGTTTAGACTTCGGTCAGTTTCATTGGGTATCCAGACTCCAGTTTTTATGTTGAGCGTTCAGGCTCCGGTCAGTTTTGTTGGGTATCCAGACTCTGGTTTTTACGTTGAGCGTTCAGGCTCCGATCAATTTCGTTGGGTATCCAGACTCCGGTTATTACGTTGAGCGTTCAGGCTCCGGTCAGTTTCGTTGGGTATCTAGACTCCGGTTATTATGTTAAGCGTTCAGGCTCCGGTCAGTTTCGTTGGGTAACCAGACTCCGGTTATTACGTTGAGCGTTCAGGCTCCGGTCAGTTTCGTTTGGTATCCAGACTTCAGTTATTACATTGAGCGTCCAGGCTCCGGTCAGTTTCGTTGGGTATCCAGACTCCGGTTATTACGTTGAGCGTTTAGGCTCCGGTCAGTTTCATTGGGTATCTAGACTCCAGTTTTTACGTTGAGCGTTCAGGCTCCGGTCAGTTTTTTTGGGTATCGAGACTCCGGTTATTATGTTGAGGTTTCAGGCTCCGGTCAGTTTCGTAGGGTATCCAGACTCCGGGTTTTACGTTGATCGTTCAGGCTCCGGTCAGTTTTGGTGGGTATCCAGACTCCGGTTATTACGTTGAGCGTTTAGGCTCCATTCAGTTTCGTTGGGTATCCAGACTACGGTTATTACGTTGA
This sequence comes from Lathyrus sativus, assembly GCA_963859935.3. Taxonomy (NCBI): domain Eukaryota; kingdom Viridiplantae; phylum Streptophyta; class Magnoliopsida; order Fabales; family Fabaceae; genus Lathyrus; species Lathyrus sativus. The sequence goes on from CAWUDS030000767.1 coordinate 47,194, forward strand.
GCGTTCAGGCTCAGGTCAGTTTCGTTGGGTATCCAGACTCAATTATTACATTGAGCGTTCAGGCTGCGGTCATTTTTGTTGGGTATCCAGACTCCGGTTATTACGTTGAGCGTTTAGACTTCGGTCAGTTTCATTGGGTATCGAGACTCCAGTTTTTACGTTGAGCGTTCAGGCTCCGGTCAGTTTTGTTGGGTATCCAAACTCCGGTTATTATGTTGAAGTTTCAGGCATCGGTCAGTTTCGTTGGGTATCCAGACTCCGGTTTTTATGTTGAGCGTTCAGGCTCCGGTCAGTTTCGTTGGGTATCCAGACTCCGGTTTTTACGTTGAGCGTTCAGGCTCCGGTCAGTTTCGTTGGGTATCCAGACTCCGGTTATTACGTTGAGCGTTTAGACTTCGGTCAGTTTCATTGGGTATCCAGACTCCAGTTTTTATGTTGAGCGTTCAGGCTCCGGTCAGTTTTTTGGGTATCCAGACTCTGGTTTTTACGTTGAGCGTTCAGGCTCCGATCAATTTCGTTGGGTATCCAGACTCCGGTTATTACGTTGAGCGTTCAGGCTCCGGTCAGTTTCGTTGGGTATCCAGACTCCGGTTATTATGTTAAGCGTTCAGGCTCCGGTCAGTTTCGTTGGGTAACCAGACTCCGGTTATTACATTGAGCGTTCAGGCTCCGGTCAGTTTCGTTTGGTATCCAGACTTCAGTTATTACATTGAGCGTCCAGGCTCCGGTCAGTTTCGTTGGGTATCCAGACTCCGGTTATTACGTTGAGCGTTTAGGCTCCGGTCAGTTACATTGGGTATCTAGACTCCAGTTTTTACGTTGAGCGTTCAGGCTCCGGTCAGGTTTTTTGGGTATCGAGACTCCGGTTATTATGTTGAGGTTTCAGGCTCCGGTCAGTTTCGTAGGGTATCCAGACTCCGGGTTTTACGTTGATCGTTCAGGCTCCGGTCAGTTTTGGTGGGTATCCAGACTCCGGTTATTACGTTGAGCGTTTAGGCTCCATTCAGTTTCGTTGGGTATCCAGACTCCGGTTATTACGTTGAGCGTTCAGGCTCAGGTCAGTTTCGTTGGGTATCCAGACTCAATTATTACATTGAGCGTTCAGGCTGCCGTTAGTTTCATTTGGTATCCAGACTTCAGTTATTACGTAGAGCGTTCAGTCTCCGGTCAGTTTCGTTGGGTATCCAGACTCCGATTTTTACGTTGAGCGTTCAGGCTCCAGTCAGTTTTGTTGGATATCCAGACTCTGGATTTTACGTTGAGCGTTCAGGCTCTGCTCAATTTTGTTGGGTATCCAGACTCCGGTTATTACGTTAAGCGTTCAGGCTCCGGTCAGTTTCGTTGGGTATCGAGACTCTGGTTATTACGTTGAGCATTCAGGCTCCGGTCAGTTTCGTTGGGTATCCAGACTCCTGTTTTTACGTTGAGCGTTCAGGCTCTGGTCAGTTTCGTTAGGTATCCAGACTCCGGTTATTACGTTGAGCGTTCTGGCTCCGGTCAGTTTCGTTGGGTATCCAGACTACGGTTATTACGTTGAGCGTTCAGGCTCCAGTCAGTTTCGTTGGGTATCCAGACTCCGGTTATTACATTGAGCGTTCAGGCTCCGGTCAGTTTCGTTGGGTATCCAGACTTCGGTTATTATGTTAAGGGTTCAGGCTCCGGTCAGTTTTCTTGGGTATCCAGACTCCGGTTTTTACGTTGAGCGTTCAGGCTCCGGTCAGTTTCGTAGGGTATCCAGCTCCGGTTATTACATTGAGCGTTCAGGCTCCGGTCAGTTTCGTTGGGTATCCAGACTCCGGTTTTTACGTTGAGCGTTCAGGCTCCGGTCATTTTTGTTGGGTATCCAGACTCAATTATTACATTGAGCGTTCAGGCTGCCGTTAGTTTCATTTGGTATCCAGACTTCAGTTATTACGTAGAGCGTTCAGTCTCCGGTCAGTTTCGTTGGGTATCCAGACTCCGATTTTTACGTTGAGCGTTCAGGCTCCAGTCAGTTTTGTTGGATATCCAGACTCTGGATTTTACGTTGAGCGTTCAGGCTCTGCTCAATTTTGTTGGGTATCCAGACTCCGGTTATTACGTTAAGCGTTCAGGCTCCGGTCAGTTTCGTTGGGTATCGAGACTCTGGTTATTACGTTGAGCATTCAGGCTCCGGTCAGTTTCGTTGGGTATCCAGACTCCTGTTTTTACGTTGAGCGTTCAGGCTCTGGTCAGTTTCGTTAGGTATCCAGACTCCGGTTATTACGTTGAGCGTTCTGGCTCCGGTCAGTTTCGTTGGGTATCCAGACTACGGTTATTACGTTGAGCGTTCAGGCTCCAGTCAGTTTCGTTGGGTATCCAGACTCCGGTTATTACATTGAGCGTTCAGGCTCCGGTCAGTTTTGTTGGGTATCCAGCTCCGGTTATTATGTTAAGGGTTCAGGCTCCGGTCAGTTTTGTTGGGTATCCAGACTTCGGTTATTATGTTGAGCGTTCAGGCTCCGTTCAGTTTCGTAGGGTATCCAGATACCGGTTATTACGTTGAGCGTTCAGGCTCCGGTCAGTTTCATTGGTTATCCAGACTCCGGTTATTACGTTGAGCGTTCAGGCTCCGGTCAGTTTCGTTGGGTATCCAGACTTCGGTTATTATGTTGAGCATTCAGGCTCCGGTCAGTTTTCTTGGGTATCCAGACTCCGGTTTTTACGTTGAGCGTTCAGGCTCCGGTCAGTTTCGTTGGGTATCCAGCTCCGGTTATTACATTGAGCGTTCAGGCTCCGGTCAGTTTCGTTGGGTATCCAGACTCCGGTTTTTACGTTGAGCGTTCAGGCTCCGGTCATTTTTGTTGGGTATCCAGACTCCGGTTATTACGTTGAGCGTTTAGACTTCGGTCAGTTTCATTGGGTATCCAGACTCCAGTTTTTACGTTGAGCGTTCAGGCTCCGGTCAGTTTTGTTGGGTATCCAAACTCCGGTTATTATGTTGAAGTTTCAGGCATCGGTCAGTTTCGTTGGGTATCCAGACTCTGGTTTTTATGTTGAACGTTCAGGCTCCGGTCAGTTTCGTTGGGTATCCAGACTCCGGTTATTATGTTAAGCGTTCAGGCTCCGGTCAGTTTCGTTTGGTATCCAGACTTCAGTTATTACATTGAGCGTCCAGGCTCCGGTCAGTTTCGTTGGGTATCCAGACTCCGGTTATTACGTTGAGCGTTTAGGCTCCGGTCAGTTTCATTGGGTATCTAGACTCCAGTTTTTACGTTGAGCGTTCAGGCTCCGGTCAGTTTTTTTGGGTATCGAGACTCCGGTTATTATGTTGAGGTTTCAGGCTCCGGTCAGTTTCGTAGGGTATCCAGACTCCGGGTTTTACGTTGATCGTTCAGGCTCCGGTCAGTTTTGGTGGGTATCCAGACTCCGGTTATTACGTTGAGCGTTTAGGCTCCATTCAGTTTCGTTGGGTATCCAGACTCCGGTTATTACGTTGAGCGTTCAGGCTCAGGTCAGTTTCGTTGGGTATCCAGACTCAATTATTACATTGAGCGTTCAGGCTGCGGTCATTTTTGTTGGGTATCCAGACTCCGGTTATTACGTTGAGCGTTTAGACTTCGGTCAGTTTCATTGGGTATCGAGACTCCAGTTTTTACGTTGAGCGTTCAGGCTCCGGTCAGTTTTGTTGGGTATCCAAACTCCGGTTATTATGTTGAAGTTTCAGGCATCGGTCAGTTTCGTTGGGTATCCAGACTCCGGTTTTTATGTTGAGCGTTCAGGCTCCGGTCAGTTTCG
>CAWUDS030000768.1:0-25974 GCA_963859935.3 Lathyrus sativus
GTTTTGTTGGGTATCCAGACTCTGGTTACGACGTTGAGCGTTCAGGCTCTGGTCAGTTTCGTTGGGTATCCAGAGTCCGGTTTTTACGTTGAGCGTTCAGGCTCCGGTCAGTTTTGTTGGGTATCCAGACTTCGGTTATTACGTTGATCGTTCAGGCTCCGGTTAGTTTCATTAGGTATCCAGACTTCGGTTTTTACGTTGAGCGTTCAGGCTCCGGTTAGTTTTGTTGGGTATCCAGACTCCGGTTATTACGTTGAGCATTCAGGCTCTGGTCAGTTTCATTGGGTATCCAGACTCCGGTTATTACGTTGAGCGTTTAGGCTTCGGTCAGTTTCGTTGGCTATCCAGACTTCGGTTTTTACGTTGAGCGTTCAGGCTCCGGTCAGTTTTGTTGGGTATCCAGACTCTGGTTTTAACGTTGAGCGTTCAGACTCCGGTCAGTTTTGTTGGGTATCCAGGCTCCGGTTATTACGTTAGGCGTTCAGGCTCCGGTCAGTTTCGTTGGGTGTCCAGACTCCGGTTATTACGTTGAGCGTTCAGGCTCCGGTCAGTTTCATTGGGTATCCAGACTCCGGTTATTACGTTGAGCGTTCAGGCTCCGGTGAGTTTCATTGGGTATCCAGACTCCGGTTATTACATTAAGCGTTCAGGCTCCGGTCACTTTCGTTTGGTATCCAGACTTCAGTTATTACATTGAGCGTTCAGGCTCCGGTCAGTTTCGTTGGGTATCCAGAGTCCGGTTTTTACGTTGAGCGTTCAGGCTCCGGTCAGTTTTATTGGGTATCCAGACTCTGGTTTTTACGTTGAGCGTTCAGACTCCGGTCAGTTTTGTTGGGTATCCAAGCGTCTGTTATTACGTTAAGCGTTCAGGCTCCGGTCAGTTTCGTTGGGTATCCAGACTCCGGATATTACGTTGAGCGTTCAGGCTCCGGTCAGTTTCGTTGGGTATCCAGACTCCGGATTTTACGTTGAGCGTTCAGGCTCCGGTCAATTTGGTTGGGTATCTAGACTTCGGTTATTACGTTGAGAGTTCAGGCTCCGGTCAGTTTTGTTGGGTATCCAGACTCTGGTTTTTACGTTGAGTGTTCAGGCTCCGGTCAGTTTTTTTGGGTATCCAGGCTCCGGTTATTACGTTAAGCGTTCAGGTTCCGGTCATTTTCGTTGGGTATCCAGACTCCGGTTATTACGTTGAGCATTCAGGCTCCGGTCAGTTTCGTTGAGTATCCAGACTATGGTTTTTACATTGAGCATTCAGGCTCCGGTCAATTTGGTTGGGTATCCAGACTCCGGTTATTACGTTGAGCGTTCAGGCTCCGGTCAGTTTTGTTTGGTATCCAGACTCCGGTTATTACGTTAAGTGTTCAGGCTCCGGTCAGTTTCGTTGGATAACCAGACTCCGGTTATTACGTTTAGCGCTCAGGCTCCGGTCAGTTTCGTTGGGTATCCAGACTTCAGTTATTACGTTGAGCGTCCAGGCTCCGGTCAGTTTCGTTGGGTATCCAGACTCCGGTTTTTACGTTGAGCGTTCAGGCTCCGGTCAGTTTCATTGGGTATCCAGACTCCAGTTTTTACGTTGAGCGTTCAGGCTCCGGTCAGTTTTGTTGGGTATCCAGACTCCGGTTATTATGTTGAGGTTTCAGGCTCCGGTCAGTTTTGTTGGGTATCCAGACTCCAGTTTTTACGTTGAGCGTTCAGGCTCCGGTCAGTTTTGTTGGGTATCCAGACTCCGGTTATTATGTTGAGCGTTCAAACTCCGGTCAGTTTCGTTGGGTATCCAGACTCCGGTTATTACGTTGAGCGTTCAGGCTCCGGTTAGTTTCATTGGGTATCCAGACTCCGGTTTTTACGTTGAGCGTTCAGGCTCCGGTTAGTTTTGTTGGGTATCCAGACTCCGGTTATTACATTGAGCATTCAGGCTCCGGTCAGTTTCATTGGGTATCCAGACTCTGGTTATTACGTTGAGCGTTTAGGCTTCGGTCAGTTTCGTTGGCTATCCAGACTCCGGTTTTTACGTTGAGCGTTCAGGCTCCGGTCAGTTTTGTTGGGTATCCAGACTCTGGTTTTAACGTTGAGCGTTCAGACTCCGGTCAGTTTTGTTGGGTATCCAGGCTCCGGTTATTACGTTGAGCGTTCAGGCTCCGGTTAGTTTCGTTGGGTGTCCAGACTCCGGTTATTACGTTGAGCGTTCAGGCTCCGGTCAGTTTCATTGGGTATCCAGACTCCGGTTATTACGTTGAGCGTTCAGGCTCCGGTCAGTTTCGTTGGGTATCCAGACTCCGGTTATTACATTAAGCATTCAGGCTCCGGTCACTTTCGTTTGGTATCCAGACTTCAGTTATTACATTGAGCGTTCAGGCTCCGGTCAGTTTCGTTGGGTATCCAGAGTCCGTTTTTACGTTGAGCGTTCAGGCTCCGGTCAGTTTTATTGGGTATCCAGACTCTGGTTTTTACGTTGAGCGTTCAGACTCCGGTCAGTTTTGTTGGGTATCCAAGCTGCTGTTATTACGTTAAGCGTTCAGGCTCCGGTCAGTTTCGTTGGGTATCCAGACTCCGGATATTACGTTGAGCGTTCAGGCTCCGGTCAGTTTCGTTGGGTATCCAGACTCCGGTTTTTACGTTGAGCGTTCAGGCTCCGGTCAATTTGGTTGGGTTTCCGGTTATTACGTTGAGAGTTCAGGCTCCGGTCAGTTTTGTTGGGTATCCAGACTCTAGTTTTTACGTTTGGTGTTCAGGCTCCGGTCAGTTTTTTTGGGTATCCAGGCTCCGGTTATTACGTTAAGCGTTCAGGTTCCGGTCAGTTTCGTTGGGTATCCAGACTCCGGTTATTACGTTGAGCGTTCAGGCTCCGGTCAGTTTCGTTGGGTATCCAGACTATGGTTTTTACATTGAGCATTCAGGCTCTGGTCAATTTGGTTGGGTATCCAGACTCCGGTTATTACGTTGAGCGTTCAGGCTCCGGTCAGTTTTGTTTGGTATCCAGACTCCGGTTATTACGTTAAGCGTTCAGGCTCCGGTCAGTTTCTTTGGGTAACCAGACTCCGGTTATTACGTTTAGCGCTCAGGCTCCGGTCAGTTTCGTTGGGTATCCAGACTTCAGTTATTACGTTGAGCGTCCAGGCTCCGGTCAGTTTCGTTGGGTATCCAGACTCCGGTTTTTACGTTGAGCGTTCAGGCTCCGGTCAGTTTCATTGGGTATCTAGGCTCCAGTTTTTACGTTGAGCGTTCAGGCTCCGGTCAGTTTTGTTGGGTATCCAGACTCCGGTTATTATGTTGAGGTTTCAGGCTCCGGTCAGTTTCGTTGGGTATCCAGACTCCGGTTATTACGTTGAGCGTTCAGGCTCCGGTCAGTTTTGTTGGGTATCCAGACTCCGGTTATTACGTTGAGCCTTCAAACTCCGGTCAGTTTCGTTGGGTATCCAGACTCCGGTTATTACGTTGAGCGTTCAGGCTCCGGTTAGTTTCATTGGGTATCCAGACTCCGGTTTTTACGTTGAGGGTTCAGGCTCCGGTTAGTTTTGTTGGGTATCCAGACTCCGGTTATTATGTTGAGCATTCAGGCTCCGGTCAGTTTCATTGGGTATCCAGACTCCGGTTATTACGTTGAGCGTTTAGGCTTCGGTCAGTTTTGTTGGGTATCCAGACTCCGGTTTTTACGTTGAGCGTTTAGGCTCCGGTCAGTTTTGTTGGGTATCCAGACTCTGGTTTTAACGTTGAGCGTTCAGACTCCGGTCAGTTTTGTTGGGTATCCAGGCTCCGGTTATTACGTTGAGCGTTCAGGCTCCGGTCAGTTTCGTTGGGTGTCCAGACTCCGGTTATTACGTTGAGCGTTCAGGCTCTGGTCAGTTTCATTGGGTATCCAGACTCCGGTTATTACGTTGAGCGTTCAGGCTCCGGTCAGTTTCGTTGGGTATCCAGACTCCGGTTATTACATTAAGCGTTCAGGCTCCGGTCACTTTCGTTTGGTATCCAGACTTCAGTTATTACATTGAGCGTTCAGGCTCCGGTCAGTTTCGTTGGGTATCCAGAGTCCGGTTGTTACGTTGAGCGTTCAGGCTCCGGTCAGTTTTATTGGGTATCCAGACTCTGGTTTTTACGTTGAGCGTTCAGACTCCGGTCAGTTTTGTTGGGTATCCAAGCTGCTGTTATTACGTTAAGCGTTCAGGCTCCGGTCAGTTTCGTTGGGTATCCAGACTCCGGATATTACGTTGAGCGTTCAGGCTCCGGTCAGTTTCGTTGGGTATCCAGACTCCGGTTTTTACGTTGAGCATTCAGGCTCCGGTCAATTTGGTTGGGTTTCCGGTTATTACGTTGAGAGTTCAGGCTCCGGTCAGTTTTGTTGGGTATCCAGACTCTGGTTTTTACGTTGAGTGTTTAGGCTCCGGTCAGTTTTTTTGGGTATCCAGGCTCCGGTTATTACGTTAAGCGTTCAGGTTCCGGTCAGTTTCGTTGGGTATCCAGACTCCGGTTATTACGTTGAGCGTTCAGGCTCCGGTCAGTTTCGTTGGGTATCCATACTATGGTTTTTACATTGAGCATTCAGGCTCCGGTCAATTTGGTTGGGTATCCAGACTCCGGTTATTACGTTGAGCGTTCAGGCTCCGGTCAGTTTTGTTTGGTATCCAGACTCCGGTTATTACGTTAAGCGTTCAGGCTCCGGTCAGTTTCTTTGGGTAACCAGACTCCGGTTATTACGTTTAGCGCTCAGGCTCCGGTCAGTTTCGTTGGGTATCCAGACTTCAGTTATTACGTTGAGCGTCCAGGCTCCGGTCAGTTTCGTTGGGTATCCAGACTCCGGTTTTTACGTTGAGCGTTCAGGCTCCGGTCAGTTTCATTGGGTATCTAGGCTCCAGTTTTTACGTTGAGCGTTCAGGCTCCGGTCAGTTTTGTTGGGTATCCAGACTCCGGTTATTATGTTGAGGTTTCAGGCTCCGGTCAGTTTCGTTGGGTATCCAGACTCCGGTTATTACGTTGAGCGTTCAGGCTCCGGTCAGTTTTGTTGGGTATCCAGACTCCGGTTATTACGTTGAGCCTTCAAACTCCGGTCAGTTTCTTTGGGTATCCAGACTCCGGTTATTACGTTGAGCGTTCAGGCTCCGGTTAGTTTCATTGGGTATCCAGACTCCGGTTTTTACGTTGAGGGTTCAGGCTCCGGTTAGTTTTGTTGGGTATCCAGACTCCGGTTATTATGTTGAGCATTCAGGCTCCGGTCAGTTTCATTGGGTATCCAGACTCCGGTTATTACGTTGAGCGTTTAGGCTTCGGTCAGTTTCGTTGGCTATCCAGACTCCGGTTTTTACGTTGAGCGTTCAGGCTCCGGTCAGTTTTGTTGGGTATCCAGACTCTGGTTTTAACGTTGAGCGTTCAGACTCCGGTCAGTTTTGTTGGGTATCCAGGCTCCGGTTATTACGTTGAGCGTTCAGGCTCCGGTCAGTTTCGTTGGGTGTCCAGACTCCGGTTATTACGTTGAGCGTTCATGCTCCGGTCAGTTTCATTGGGTATCCAGACTCCGGTTATTACGTTGAGCATTCAGGCTCCGGTCAGTTTCGTTGGGTATCCAGACTCCGGTTATTACATTAAGCGTTCAGGCTCCGGTCACTTTCGTTTGGTATCCAGACTTCAGTTATTACATTGAGCGTTCAGGCTCCGGTCAGTTTCGTTGGGTATCCAGAGTCCGGTTTTTACGTTGAGCGTTCAGGCTCCGGTCAGTTTTATTGGGTATCCAGACTCTGGTTTTTACGTTGAGCGTTCAGACTCCGGTCAGTTTTGTTGGGTATCCAAGCTGCTGTTATTACGTTAAGCGTTCAGGCTCCGGTCAGTTTCGTTGGGTATCCAGACTCCGGATATTACGTTGAGCGTTCAGGCTCCGGTCAGTTTCGTTGGGTATCCAGACTCCGGTTTTTACGTTGAGCGTTCAGGCTCCGGTCAATTTGGTTGGGTTTCCGGTTATTACGTTGAGAGTTCAGGCTCCGGTCAGTTTTGTTGGGTATCCAGACTCTGGTTTTTACGTTGAGTGTTTAGGCTCCGGTCAGTTTTTTTGGGTATCCAGGCTCCGGTTATTACGTTAAGCGTTCAGGTTCCGGTCAGTTTCGTTGGGTATCCAGACTCCGGTTATTACGTTGAGCGTTCAGGCTCCGGTCAGTTTCGTTGGGTATCCATACTATGGTTTTTACATTGAGCATTCAGGCTCCGGTCAATTTGGTTGGGTATCCAGACTCCGGTTATTACGTTGAGCGTTCAGGCTCCGGTCAGTTTTGTTTGGTATCCAGACTCCGGTTATTACGTTAAGCGTTCAGGCTCCGGTCAGTTTCGTTGGGTAACCAGACTCCGGTTATTACGTTTAGCGTTCAGGCTCCGGTCAGTTTCGTTGGGTATCCAGACATCAGTTATTACGTTGAGCGTCCAGGCTCCGGTCAGTTTCGTTGGGTATCTAGACTCCGGTTTTTACATTGAGCGTTCAGGCTCCGGTCAGTTTCATTGGGTATCCAGACTCCGGTTTTTACGTTGAGCGTTCAGGCTCCGGTCAGTTTTGTTGGGTATCCAGACTCCGGTTATTATGTTGAGGTTTCAGGCTCCGGTCAGTTTCGTTGGGTATCCAGACTCCGGTTTTTACGTTGAGCGTTCAGGCTCCGGTCAGTTATATTGGGTATCCAGACTCCGGTTATTACGTTGAGCGTTCAAACTCCGGTCAGTTTCGTTGGGTATCCAGACTCCGGTTATTACGTTGAGCGTTCAGGCTCCGGTCAGTTTTGTTGTGTATCCAGACGTCAGTTATTACGTTGAACGTTCAGGCTCCGGTCAGTTTCATTGGGTATCCAGACTCCGGTTTTTACGTTAAGTGTTCAGGCTCCGGTCAGTTTTGTTGGGTATCCAGACTCTGGTTTTTACGTTGAGGGTTCAGGCTCCGGTCAGTTTCATTGGGTATCCAGACTCCGGTTATTACGTTGAGCGTTCAGGCTCCGGTCAATTTCGTTGGGTATCCAGACTCCGGTTATTACGTTGAACGTTCAGGCTCCGGTCAGTTTCGTTGGGTATCCAGACTCCGGTTATTACGTTGAGCGTTCAGGCTCCGGTCATTTTTGTTGGGTATCCAGACTCTAGTTTTTACGTTGAGCGTTCAGGCTTCGGTCAGTTTTGTTGGGTATCCAGACTCCGGTTATTATGTTGAGGGTTCAGGCTCTGGTCAGTTTTGTTGGGTATCCAAACTTCGGTTATTATGTTGAGCATTCAGGCTCCGTTCAGTTTCGTAGGGTATCCAGACTCTGGTTATTACGTTGAGCATTCAGGCTCCGGTCAGTTTTGTTTGGTATCCAGACTCTGGTTACGACGTTGAGCATTCAGGCTCCGGTCAGTTTCGTTGCGTATCCAGACTCCGGTTATTATGTTGAGGTTTCAGGCTCCGGTCAGTTTCGTTGGGTATCCAGACTCCGGTTTTTACGTTGAGCGTTCAGGCTCCGGTCAGTTTTGTTGGGTATCTAGACTCCGGTTATTACGTTGAGCGTTCAAACTCCGGTCAGTTTCGTTGGGTATCCAGACTCCGGTTATTACGTTGAGCGTTCAGGCTCCGGTCAGTTTTGTTGTGTATCCAGACGTCAGTTATTACGTTGAACGTTCAGGCTCCGGTCAGTTTCATTGGGTATCCAGACTCCGGTTTTTACGTTAAGCGTTCAGGCTCCGGTCAGTTTTGTTGGGTATCCAGACTCTGGTTATTACGTTGAGCGTTCAGGCTCCGGTCAGTTTCATTGGGTATCCAGACTCTGGTTATTACGTTGAGCGTTCAGGCTCCGGTCAATTTCGTTGGGTATCCAGACTTCGGTTATTACGTTGAGCATTCAAGCTCCGGTCAGTTTCGTTGGGTATCCAGACTCCGGTTATTACGTTGAGCGTTCAGGCTCCGATACGTTTCGTTGGGTATCCAGACTCCGGTTATTACGTTGAGCGTTCAGGCTCCGGTCATTTTTGTTGGGTATCCAGACTCTAGTTTTTACGTTGAGCGTTCAAGCTCCAGTCAGTTTTGTTGGGTATCCAGACTCCGGTTATTATGTTGAGGGTTCAGGCTCTGGTCAGTTTTGTTGGGTAACCAAACTTCGGTTATTATGTTGAGCATTCAGGCTCCGTTCAGTTTCATAGGGTATCCAGACTCTGGTTATTACGTTGAGCGTTCAGGCTCCTGTCAGTTTTGTTGGGTATCCAGACTCTGGTTACGACGTTGAGCGTTCAGGCTCCGGTCAGTTTCGTTGGGTATCTAGAGTCCGGTTTTTACGTTGAGCGTTCAGGCTCCGGTCAGTTTTATTGGGTATCCAGACTCTGGTTTTTACGTTGAGCGTTCAAACTCCGGTCAGTTTTGTTGGGTATCCAAGCTGCTGTTATTACGTTAAGCGTTCAGGCTCCGGTCAGTTTCGTTGGGTATCCAGACTCCGGATATTACGTTGAGCGTTCAGGCTCCGGTCAGTTTCGTTGGGTATCCAGACTCCGGTTTTTACGTTGAGCGTTCAGGCTCCAGTCAATTTGGTTGGGTATCCAGACTACGGTTATTACGTTGAGAGTTCAGGCTCCGGTCAGTTTTGTTGGGTATCCAGACTCTGGTTTTTACGTTGAGTGTTCAGGCTCCGGTCAGTTTTTTTGGGTATCCAAGCTCCGGTTATTACGTTAAGCGTTCAGGTTTCGGTCAGTTTCGTTGGGTATCCAGACTCCGGTTATTACGTTGAGCGTTCAGGCTCCGGTCAGTTTCGTTGGGTATCCAGACTATGGTTTTTACATTGAGCATTCAGGCTCCGGTCAATTTGATTGGGTATCCAGACTCCGGTTATTACGTTGAGCGTTCAGGCTCCGGTCAGTTTTGTTTGGTATCCAGACTCCGGTTATTACGTTAAGCGTTCAGGCTCCGGTCAGTTTCGTTGGGTAACCAGACTCCGGTTATTACGTTTAGCGTTCAGTCTCCGGTCAGTTTCGTTGGGTATCCAGACTTCAGATATTACGTTGAGCGTCCAGGCTCCGTTCCGTTTCGTTGGGTATCCAGACTCCGGTTTTTACGTTGAGCGTTCAGGCTCCGGTCAGTTTCATTGGGTATCCAGACTCCAGTTTTTACGTTGAGCGTTCAGGCTCCGGTCAGTTTTGTTGGGTATCTAGACTCCGGTTATTATGTTGAGGTTTCAGGCTCCGGTCAGTTTCGTTGGGTATCCAGACTCCGGTTTTTACGTTGAGCGTTCAGGCTCTGGTCAGTTATATTGGGTATCCAGACTCCGGTTATTACGTTGAGCGTTCAAACTCCGGTCAGTTTCGTTGGGTATCCAGACTCCGGTTATTACGTTGAGCGTTCAGGCTCCGGTCAGTTTTGTTGTCTATCCAGACGTCAGTTATTACGTTGAACGTTCAGGCTCCGGTCAGTTTCATTGGGTATCCAGACTCCGGTTTTTACGTTAAGCGTTCAGGCTCCGGTCAGTTTTGTTGGGTATCCAGACTCTGGTTATTACGTTGAGCGTTCAGGCTCCGGTCAGTTTCATTGGGTATCCAGACTCCGGTTATTACGTTGAGCGTTCAGGCTCCGGTCAATTTCGTTGGGTATCCAGATTTCGGTTATTACGTTGAGCATTCAAGCTCCGGTCAGTTTCGTTGGGTATCCAGACTCCGGTTATTACGTTGAGCGTTCAGGCTCCGATACGTTTCGTTGGGTATCCGGACTCCGGTTATTACGTTGAACGTTCAGGCTCCGGTCAGTTTCGTTGGGTATCCAGACTCTGGTTATTACGTTGAGCGTTCAGGCTCCGGTCATTTTTGTTGGGTATCCAGTCTCTAGTTTTTACGTTGAGCGTTCAGGCTTCGGTCAGTTTTGTTGGGTATCCAGACTCCGGTTATTATGTTGAGGGTTCAGGCTCTGGTCAGTTTTGTTGGGTATCCAAACTTCGGTTATTATGTTGAGCATTCAGGCTCCGTTCAGTTTCGTAGGGTATCCAGACTCTGGTTATTACGTTGAGCATTCAGGCTCCGGTCAGTTTTGTTGGGTATCCAGACTCTGGTTACGACGTTGAGCGTACAGGCTCCGGTCAGTTTCGTTGGGTATCCAGAGTCCGGTTTTTACGTTGAGCGTTCAGGCTCCGGTCAGTTTTATTGGGTATCCAGACTCTGGTTTTTACATTGAGCGTTCAGACTCCGGTCAGTTTTGTTGGGTATCCAAGCTGCTGTTATTACGTTAAGCGTTCAGGCTCCGGTCAGTTTCGTTGGGTATCCAGACTCCGGATATTACGTTGAGCGTTCAGGCTCCGGTCAGTTTCGTTGGGTATCCAGACTCCGGTTTTTACGTTGAGCGTTCAGGCTCCAGTCAATTTGGTTGGGTATTCAGACTCCGGTTATTACGTTGAGAGTTCAGGCTCCGGTCAGTTTTGTTGGGTATCCAGACTCTGGTTTTTACGTTGAGTGTTCAGGCTCCGGTCAGTTTTTTTGGGTATCCAGGCTCCGGTTATTACGTTAAGCGTTCAGGTTCCGGTCAGTTTCGTTGGGTATCCAGACTCCGGTTATTACGTTGAGCGTTCAGGCTCCGGTCAGTTTCGTTGGGTATCCAGACTATGGTTTTTACATTGAGCATTCAGGCTCCGGTCAATTTGGTTGGGTATCCAGACTCCGGTTATTACGTTGAGCGTTCAGGCTCCGGTCAGTTTTGTTTGGTATCCAGACTCCGGTTATTACGTTAAGCGTTCAGGCTCCGGTCAGTTTCGTTGGGTAACCAGACTCCGGTTATTACGTTTAGCGTTCAGTCTCCGGTCAGTTTCGTTGGGTATCCAGACTTCAGATATTACGTTGAGCGTCCAGGCTCCGGTCCGTTTCGTTGGGTATCCAGACTCTGGTTTTTACGTTGAGCGTTCAGGCTCCGGTCAGTTTCATTGGGTATCCAGACTCCAGTTTTTACGTTGAGCGTTCAGGCTCCGGTCAGTTTTGTTGGGTATCTAGACTCCGGTTATTATGTTGAGGTTTCAGGCTCCGGTGAGTTTCGTTGGGTATCCAGACTCCGGTTTTTACGTTGAGCGTTCAGGCTCTGGTCAGTTATATTGGGTATCCAGACTCCGGTTATTACGTTGAGCGTTCAAACTCCGGTCAGTTTCGTTGGGTATCCAGACTCTGGTTATTACGTTGAGCGTTCAGGCTCCGGTCAGTTTTGTTGTCTATCCAGACGTCAGTTATTACGTTGAACGTTCAGGCTCCGGTCAGTTTCATTGGGTATCCAGACTCCGGTTTTTACGTTAAGCGTTCAGGCTCCGGTCAGTTTTGTTGGGTATCCAGACTCTGCTTATTACGTTGAGCGTTCAGGCTCCGGTCAGTTTCATTGGGTATCCAGACTCCGGTTATTACGTTGAGCGTTCAGGCTCCGGTCAATTTCGTTGGGTATCCAGACTTCGGTTATTACGTTGAGCATTCAAGCTCCGGTCAGTTATGTTGGGTATCCAGACTCCGTTTATTACGTTGAGCGTTCAGGCTCCGATACGTTTCGTTGGGTATCCGGACTCCGGTTATTACGTTGAACGTTCAGGCTCCGGTCAGTTTCGTTGGGTATCCAGACTCTGGTTATTACGTTGAGCGTTCAGGCTCCGGTCATTTTTGTTGGGTATCCAGTCTCTAGTTTTTACGTTGAGCGTTCAGGCTTCGGTCAGTTTTGTTGGGTATCCAGACTACGGTTATTATGTTGAGGGTTCAGGCTCTGGTCAGTTTTGTTGGGTATCCAAACTTCGGTTATTATGTTGAGCATTCAGGCTCCGTTCAGTTTCGTAGGGTATCCAGACTCTGGTTATTACGTTGAGCATTTAGGCTCCGGTCAGTTTTGTTGGGTATCCAGACTCTGGTTACGACGTTGAGCATTCAGGCTCCGGTCAGTTTCGTTGGGTATCCAGAGTCCGGTTTTTACATTGAGCGTTCAGGCTCCGGTCAGTTTTATTGGGTATCCAGACTCTGGTTTTTACATTGAGCGTTCAGACTCCGGTCAGTTTTGTTGGGTATCCAAGCTGCTGTTATTACGTTAAGCGTTCAGGCTCCGGTCAGTTTTGTTGGGTATCCAGACTCCGGATATTACGTTGAGCGTTCAGGCTCCGGTCAGTTTCGTTGGGTATCCAGACTCCGGTTTTTACGTTGAGCGTTCAGGCTCCAGTCAATTTGGTTGGGTATCCAGACTCCGGTTATTACGTTGAGAGTTCAGGCTCCGGTCAGTTTTGTTGGGTATCCAGACTCTGGTTTTTACGTTGAGTGTTCAGGCTCCGGTCAGTTTTTTTGGGTATCCAGGCTCCGGTTATTACGTTAAGCATTCAGGTTCCGGTCAGTTTCGTTGGGTATCCAGACTCCGGTTATTACGTTGAGCGTTCAGGCTCCGGTCAGTTTCGTTGGGTATCCAGACTATGGTTTTTATATTGAGCATTCAGGCTCCGGTCAATTTGGTTGAGTATCCAGACTCTGGTTATTACGTTGAGCGTTCAGGCTCCGGTTAGTTTTGTTTGGTATCCAGACTCCGGTTATTACGTTAAGCGTTCAGGCTCCGGTCAGTTTCGTTGGGTAACCAGACTCCGGTTATTACGTTTAGCGTTCAGTCTCCGGTCAGTTTCGTTGGGTATCCAGACTTCAGATATTACGTTGAGCGTCCAGGCTCCGGTCCGTTTCGTTGGGTATCAAGACTCCGGTTTTTACGTTGAGCGTTCAGGCTCCGGTCAGTTTCATTGGGTATCCAGACTCCAGTTTTTACGTTGAGCGTTCAGGCTCCGGTCAGTTTTGTTGGGTATCTAGACTCCGGTTATTATGTTGAGGTTTCAGGCTCCGGTCAGTTTCGTTGGGTATCCAGACTCCGGTTTTTACGTTGAGCGTTCAGGCTCTGGTCAGTTATATTGGGTATCCAGACTCCGGTTATTACGTTGAGCGTTCAAACTCCGGTCAGTTTCGTTGGGTATCCAGACTCCGGTTATTACGTTGAGCCTTCAGGCTCCGGTCAGTTTTGTTGTCTATCCAGACGTCAGTTATTACGTTGAACGTTCAGGCTCCGGTCAGTTTCATTGGGTATCCAGACTCCGGTTTTTACGTTAAGCGTTCAGGCTCCGGTCAGTTTTTTTGGGTATCCAGACTCTGGTTATTACGTTGAGCGTTCAGGCTCCGGTCAGTTTCATTGGGTATCCAGACTCCGGTTATTACGTTGAGCGTTCAGGCTCCGGTCAATTTCGTTGGGTATCCAGACTTCGGTTATTACGTTGAGCATTCAAGCTCCGGTCAGTTTCGTTGGGTATCCAGACTCCGGTTATTACGTTGAGCGTTCAGGCTCCGATACGTTTCGTTGGGTATCCGGACTCCGGTTATTACGTTGAACGTTCAGGCTCCGTTCAGTTTCGTTGGGTATCCAGACTCTGGTTATTACGTTGAGCGTTCAGGCTCCGGTCATTTTTGTTGGGTATCCAGTCTCTAGTTTTTACGTTGAGCGTTCAGGCTTCGGTCAGTTTTGTTGGGTATCCAGACTCCGGTTATTATGTTGAGGGTTCAAGCTCTGGTCAGTTTTGTTGGGTATCCAAACTTCGGTTATTATGTTGAGCATTCAGGCTCCGTTCAGTTTCGTAGGGTATCCAGACTCTGGTTATTACGTTGAGCATTCAGGCTCCGGTCAGTTTTGTTGGGTATCCAGACTCTGGTTACGACGTTTAGCGTTCAGGCTCCGGTCAGTTTCGTTGGGTATCCAGAGTCCGGTTTTTACGTTGAGCGTTCAGGCTCCGGTCAGTTTTATTGGGTATCCAGACTCTGGTTTTTACATTGAGCGTTCAGACTCCGGTCAGTTTTGTTGGGTATCCAAGCTGCTGTTATTACGTTAAGCGTTCAGGCTCCGGTCAGTTTCGTTGGGTATCCAGACTCCGGATATTACGTTGAGCATTCAGGCTCCGGTCAGTTTCGTTGGGTATCCAGACTCCGGTTTTTACGTTGAGCGTTCAGGCTCCAGTCAATTTGGTTGGGTATCCAGACTCCGGTTATTACGTTGAGAGTTCAGGCTCCGGTCAGTTTTGTTGGGTATCCAGACTCTGGTTTTTACGTTGAGTGTTCAGGCTCCGGTCAGTTTTTTTGGGTATCCAGGCTCCGGTTATTACGTTAAGCGTTCAGGTTCCGATCAGTTTCGTTGGGTATCCAGACTCCGGTTATTACGTTGAGCGTTCAGGCTCCGGTCAGTTTCGTTGGGTATCCAGACTATGGTTTTTATATTGAGCATTCAGGCTCCGGTCAATTTGGTTGGGTATCCAGACTCCGGTTATTACGTTGAGCGTTCAGGCTCCGGTTAGTTTTGTTTGGTATCCAGACTCCGGTTATTACGTTAAGTGTTCAGGCTCCGGTCAGTTTCGTTGGGTAACCAGACTCCGGTTATTACGTTTAGCGTTCAGTCTCCGGTCAGTTTCGTTGGGTATCCAGACTTCAGATATTACGTTGAGCGTCCAGGCTCCGGTCCGTTTCGTTGGGTATCCACACTCCGGTTTTTACGTTGAGCGTTCAGGCTCCGGTCAGTTTCATTGGGTATCCAGACTCCAGTTTTTACGTTGAGCGTTCAGGCTCCGGTCAGTTTTGTTGGGTATCTAGACTCCGGTTATTATGTTGAGGTTTCAGGCTCCGGTCAGTTTCGTTGGGTATCCAGACTCCGGTTTTTACGTTGAGCGTTCAGGCTCTGGTCAGTTATATTGGGTATCCAGACTCCGGTTATTACGTTGAGCGTTCAAACTCCGGTCAGTTTCGTTGGGTATCCAGACTCCGGTTATTACGTTGAGCGTTCAGGCTCCGGTCAGTTTTGTTGTCTATCCAGACGTTAGTTATTACGTTGAACGTTCAGGCTCCGGTCAGTTTTGTTGGGTATCCAGACTCCGGTTTTTAAGTTAAGCGTTCAGGCTCCGGTCAGTTTTGTTGGGTATCCAGACTCTGGTTATTACGTTGAGCGTTCTGGCTCCGGTCAGTTTCATTGGGTATCCAGACTCCGGTTATTACGTTGAGCGTTCAGGCTCCGGTCAATTTCGTTGGGTATCCAGACTTCGGTTATTACGTTGAGCATTCAAGCTCCGGTCAGTTTCGTTGGGTATCCAGACTCCGGTTATTACGTTGAGCGTTCAGGCTCCGGTCAGTTTTGTTGGGTATCTAGACTCCGGTTATTATGTTGAGGTTTCAGGCTCCGGTCAGTTTCGTTGGGTATCCAGACTCCGGTTTTTACGTTGAGCGTTCAGGCTCTGGTCAGTTATATTGGGTATCCAGACTCCGGTTATTACGTTGAGCGTTCAAACTCCGGTCAGTTTCGTTGGGTATCCAGACTCCGGTTATTACGTTGAGCGTTCCGGCTCCGGTCAGTTTTGTTGTCTATCCAGACGTCAGTTATTACGTTGAACGTTCAGGCTCCGGTCAGTTTCATTGGGTATCCAGACTCCGGTTTTTACGTTAAGCGTTCAGGCTCCGGTCAGTTTTGTTGGGTATCCAGACTCTGGTTATTACGTTGAGCGTTCAGGCTCCGGTCAGTTTCATTGGGTATCCAGACTCCGGTTATTACGTTGAGCGTTCAGGCTCCGGTCAATTTCGTTGGGTATCCAGACTTCGGTTATTACGTTGAGCATTCAAGCTCCGGTCAGTTTCGTTGGGTATCCAGACTCCGGTTATTACGTTGAGCGTTCAGGCTCCGATACGTTTCGTTGGGTATCCGGACTCCGGTTATTACGTTGAACGTTCAGGCTCCGGTCAGTTTCGTTGGGTATCCAGACTCTGGTTATTACGTTGAGCGTTCAGGCTCCGGTCATTTTTGTTGGGTATCCAGTCTCTAGTTTTTACGTTGAGCGTTCAGGCATCGGTCAGTTTTGTTGGGTATCCAGACTCCGGTTATTATGTTGAGGGTTCAGGCTCTGGTCAGTTTTGTTGGGTATCCAAACTTCGGTTATTATGTTGAGCATTCAGGCTCCGTTCAGTTTCGTGGGGTATCCAGACTCTGGTTATTACGTTGAGCATTCAGGCTCCGGTCAGTTTTGTTGGGTATCCAGACTCTGGTTACGACGTTGAGCGTTCAGGCTCCGGTCAGTTTCGTTGGGTATCCAGAGTCCGGTTTTTACGTTGAGCGTTCAGGCTCCGGTCAGTTTTATTGGGTATCCAGACTCTGGTTTTTACATTGAGCGTTCAGACTCCGGTCAGTTTTGTTGGGTATCCAAGTTGCTGTTATTACGTTAAGCGTTCAGGCTCCGGTCAGTTTCGTTGGGTATCCAGACTCCGGATATTACGTTGAGCATTCAGGCTCCGGTCAGTTTCGTTGGGTATCCAGACTCCGGTTTTTACGTTGAGCGTTCAGGCTCCAGTCAATTTGGTTGGGTATCCAGACTCCGGTTATTACGTTGAGAGTTCAGGCTCCGGTCAGTTTTGTTGGGTATCCAGACTCTGGTTTTTACGTTGAGTGTTCAGGCTCCGGTCAGTTTTTTTGGGTATCCAGGCTCCGGTTATTACGTTAAGCGTTCAGGTTCCGATCAGTTTCGTTGGGTATCCAGACTCCGGTTATTACGTTGAGCGTTCAGGCTCCGGTCAGTTTCGTTGGGTATCCAGACTATGGTTTTTATATTGAGCATTCAGGCTCCGGTCAATTTGGTTGGGTATCCAGACTCCGGTTATTACGTTGAGCGTTCAGGCTCCGGTTAGTTTTGTTTGGTATCCAGACTCCGGTTATTACGTTAAGTGTTCAGGCTCCGGTCAGTTTCGTTGGGTAACCAGACTCCGGTTATTACGTTTAGCGTTCAGTCTCCGGTCAGTTTCGTTGGGTATCCAGACTTCAGATATTACGTTGAGCGTCCAGGCTCCGGTCCGTTTCGTTGGGTATCCACACTCCGGTTTTTACGTTGAGCGTTCAGGCTCCGGTCAGTTTCATTGGGTATCCAGACTCCAGTTTTTACGTTGAGCGTTCAGGCTCCGGTCAGTTTTGTTGGGTATCTAGACTCCGGTTATTATGTTGAGGTTTCAGGCTCCGGTCAGTTTCGTTGGGTATCCAGACTCCGGTTTTTACGTTGAGCGTTCAGGCTCTGGTCAGTTATATTGGGTATCCAGACTCCGGTTATTACGTTGAGCGTTCAAACTCCGGTCAGTTTCGTTGGGTATCCAGACTCCGGTTATTACGTTGAGCGTTCAGGCTCCGGTCAGTTTTGTTGTCTATCCAGACGTCAGTTATTACGTTGAACGTTCAGGCTCCGGTCAGTTTTGTTGGGTATCCAGACTCCGGTTTTTAAGTTAAGCGTTCAGGCTCCGGTCAGTTTTGTTGGGTATCCAGACTCTGGTTATTACGTTGAGCGTTCTGGCTCCGGTCAGTTTCATTGGGTATCCAGACTCCGGTTATTACGTTGAGCGTTCAGGCTCCGGTCAATTTCGTTGGGTATCCAGACTTCGGTTATTACGTTGAGCATTCAAGCTCCGGTCAGTTTCGTTGGGTATCCAGACTCCGGTTATTACGTTGAGCGTTCAGGCTCCGGTCAGTTTTGTTGGGTATCTAGACTCCGGTTATTATGTTGAGGTTTCAGGCTCCGGTCAGTTTCGTTGGGTATCCAGACTCCGGTTTTTACGTTGAGCGTTCAGGCTCTGGTCAGTTATATTGGGTATCCAGACTCCGGTTATTACGTTGAGCGTTCAAACTCCGGTCAGTTTCGTTGGGTATCCAGACTCCGGTTATTACGTTGAGCGTTCCGGCTCCGGTCAGTTTTGTTGTCTATCCAGACGTCAGTTATTACGTTGAACGTTCAGGCTCCGGTCAGTTTCATTGGGTATCCAGACTCCGGTTTTTACGTTAAGCGTTCAGGCTCCGGTCAGTTTTGTTGGGTATCCAGACTCTGGTTATTACGTTGAGCGTTCAGGCTCCGGTCAGTTTCATTGGGTATCCAGACTCCGGTTATTACGTTGAGCGTTCAGGCTCCGGTCAATTTCGTTGGGTATCCAGACTTCGGTTATTACGTTGAGCATTCAAGCTCCGGTCAGTTTCGTTGGGTATCCAGACTCCGGTTATTACGTTGAGCGTTCAGGCTCCGATACGTTTCGTTGGGTATCCGGACTCCGGTTATTACGTTGAACGTTCAGGCTCCGGTCAGTTTCGTTGGGTATCCAGACTCTGGTTATTACGTTGAGCGTTCAGGCTCCGGTCATTTTTGTTGGGTATCCAGTCTCTAGTTTTTACGTTGAGCGTTCAGGCTTCGGTCAGTTTTGTTGGGTATCCAGACTCCGGTTATTATGTTGAGGGTTCAGGCTCTGGTCAGTTTTGTTGGGTATCCAAACTTCGGTTATTATGTTGAGCATTCAGGCTCCGTTCAGTTTCGTGGGGTATCCAGACTCTGGTTATTACGTTGAGCATTCAGGCTCCGGTCAGTTTTGTTGGGTATCCAGACTCTGGTTACGACGTTGAGCGTTCAGGCTCCGGTCAGTTTCGTTGGGTATCCAGAGTCCGGTTTTTACGTTGAGCGTTCAGGCTCCGGTCAGTTTTATTGGGTATCCAGACTCTGGTTTTTACATTGAGCGTTCAGACTCCGGTCAGTTTTGTTGGGTATCCAAGCTGCTGTTATTACGTTAAGCGTTCAGGCTCCGGTCAGTTTCGTTGGGTATCCAGACTCCGGATATTACGTTGAGCGTTCAGGCTCCGGTCAGTTTCGTTGGGTATCCAGACTCCGGTTTTTACGTTGAGCGTTCAGGCTCCAGTCAATTTGGTTGGGTATCCAGACTCCGGTTATTACGTTGAGAGTTCAGGCTCCGGTCAGTTTTGTTGGGTATCCAGACTCTGGTTTTTACGTTGAGTGTTTAGGCTCCGGTCAGTTTTTTGGGTATCCAGGCTCCGGTTATTACGTTAAGCGTTCAGGTTCCGGTCAGTTTCGTTGGGTATCCAGACTCCGGTTATTACGTTGAGCGTTCAGGCTGTGGTCAGTTTCGTTGGGTATCCAGACTATGGTTTTTTCATTGAGCATTCAGGCTCCGGTCAATTTGGTTGGGTATCCAGACTCCGGTTATTACGTTGAGCGTTCAGGCTCCGGTCAGTTTTGTTTGGTATCCAGACTCCGGTTATTACGTTAAGCGTTCAGGCTCCGGTCAGTTTCGTTGGGTAACCAGACTCCGGTTATTACGTTTAGCGTTCAGTCTCCGGTCAGTTTCGTTGGGTATCCAGACTTCAGATATTACGTTGAGCGTCCAGGCTCCGGTCCGTTTCGTTGGGTATCCAGACTCCGGTTTTTACGTTGAGCGTTCAGGCTCCGGTCAGTTTCATTGGGTATCCAGACTCCAGTTTTTACGTTGAGCGTTCAGGCTCCGGTCAGTTTTGTTGGGTATCTAGACTCCGGTTATTATGTTGAGGTTTCAGGCTCCGGTCAGTTTCGTTGGGTATCCAGACTCCGGTTTTTACGTTGAGCGTTCAGGCTCTGGTCAGTTATATTGGGTATCCAGACTCCGGTTATTACGTTGAGCGTTCAAACTCCGGTCAGTTTCGTTGGGTATCCAGACTCCGGTTATTACGTTGAGCGTTCAGGCTCCGGTCAGTTTTGTTGTCTATCCAGACGTCAGTTATTACGTTGAACGTTCAGGCTCCGGTCAGTTTTGTTGGGTATCCAGACTCCGGTTTTTAAGTTAAGCGTTCAGGCTCCGGTCAGTTTTGTTGGGTATCCAGACTCTGGTTATTACGTTGAGCGTTCTGGCTCCGGTCAGTTTCATTGGGTATCCAGACTCCGGTTATTACGTTGAGCGTTCAGGCTCCGGTCAATTTCGTTGGGTATCCAGACTTCGGTTATTACGTTGAGCATTCAAGCTCCGGTCAGTTTCGTTGGGTATCCAGACTCCGGTTATTACGTTGAGCGTTCAGGCTCCGGTCAGTTTTGTTGGGTATCTAGACTCCGGTTATTATGTTGAGGTTTCAGGCTCCGGTCAGTTTCGTTGGGTATCCAGACTCCGGTTTTTACGTTGAGCGTTCAGGCTCTGGTCAGTTATATTGGGTATCCAGACTCCGGTTATTACGTTGAGCGTTCAAACTCTGGTCAGTTTCGTTGGGTATCCAGACTCCGGTTATTACGTTGAGCGTTCCGGCTCCGGTCAGTTTTGTTGTCTATCCAGACGTCAGTTATTACGTTGAACGTTCAGGCTCCGGTCAGTTTCATTGGGTATCCAGACTCCGGTTTTTACGTTAAGCGTTCAGGCTCCGGTCAGTTTTGTTGGGTATCCAGACTCTGGTTATTACGTTGAGCGTTCAGGCTCCGGTCAGTTTCATTGGGTATCCAGACTCCGGTTATTACGTTGAGCGTTCAGGCTCCGGTCAATTTCGTTGGGTATCCAGACTTCGGTTATTACGTTGAGCATTCAAGCTCCGGTCAGTTTCGTTGGGTATCCAGACTCCGGTTATTACGTTGAGCGTTCAGGCTCCGATACGTTTCGTTGGGTATCCGGACTCCGGTTATTACGTTGAACGTTCAGGCTCCGGTCAGTTTTGTTGGGTATCCAGACTCTGGTTATTACGTTGAGCGTTCAGGCTCCGGTCATTTTTGTTGGGTATCCAGTCTCTAGTTTTTACGTTGAGCGTTCAGGCTTCGGTCAGTTTTGTTGGGTATCCAGACTCCGGTTATTATGTTGAGGGTTCAGGCTCTGGTCAGTTTTGTTGGGTATCCAAACTTCGGTTATTATGTTGAGCATTCAGGCTCCGTTCAGTTTCGTGGGGTATCCAGACTCTGGTTATTACGTTGAGCATTCAGGCTCCGGTCAGTTTTGTTGGGTATCCAGACTCTGGTTACGACGTTGAGCGTTCAGGCTCCGGTCAGTTTCGTTGGGTATCCAGAGTCCGGTTTTTACGTTGAGCGTTCAGGCTCCGGTCAGTTTTATTGGGTATCCAGACTCTGGTTTTTACATTGAGCGTTCAGACTCCGGTCAGTTTTGTTGGGTATCCAAGCTGCTGTTATTACGTTAAGCGTTCAGGCTCCGGTCAGTTTCGTTGGGTATCCAGACTCCGGATATTACGTTGAGCGTTCAGGCTCCGGTCAGTTTCGTTGGGTATCCAGACTCCGGTTTTTACGTTGAGCGTTCAGGCTCCAGTCAATTTGGTTGGGTATCCAGACTCCGGTTATTACGTTGAGAGTTCAGGCTCCGGTCAGTTTTGTTGGGTATCCAGACTCTGGTTTTTACGTTGAGTGTTTAGGCTCCGGTCAGTTTTTTGGGTATCCAGGCTCCGGTTATTACGTTAAGCGTTCAGGTTCCGGTCAGTTTCGTTGGGTATCCAGACTCCGGTTATTACGTTGAGCGTTCAGGCTGTGGTCAGTTTCGTTGGGTATCCAGACTATGGTTTTTTCATTGAGCATTCAGGCTCCGGTCAATTTGGTTGGGTATCCAGACTCCGGTTATTACGTTGAGCGTTCAGGCTCCGGTCAGTTTTGTTTGGTATCCAGACTCCGGTTATTACGTTAAGCGTTCAGGCTCCGGTCAGTTTCGTTGGGTAACCAGACTCCGGTTATTACGTTTAGCGTTCAGTCTCCGGTCAGTTTCGTTGGGTATCCAGACTTCAGATATTACGTTGAGCGTCCAGGCTCCGGTCCGTTTCGTTGGGTATCCAGACTCCGGTTTTTACGTTGAGCGTTCAGGCTCCGGTCAGTTTCATTGGGTATCCAGACTCCAGTTTTTACGTTGAGCGTTCAGGCTCCGGTCAGTTTTGTTGGGTATCTAGACTCCGGTTATTATGTTGAGGTTTCAGGCTCCGGTCAGTTTCGTTGGGTATCCAGACTCCGGTTTTTACGTTGAGCGTTCAGGCTCTGGTCAGTTATATTGGGTATCCAGACTCCGGTTATTACGTTGAGCGTTCAAACTCCGGTCAGTTTCGTTGGGTATCCAGACTCCGGTTATTACGTTGAGCGTTCAGGCTCCGGTCAGTTTTGTTGTCTATCCAGACGTCAGTTATTACGTTGAACGTTCAGGCTCCGGTCAGTTTCATTGGGTATCCAGACTCCGGTTTTTACGTTAAGCGTTCAGGCTCCGGTCAGTTTTGTTGGGTATCCAGACTCTGGTTATTACGTTGAGCGTTCAGGCTCCGGTCAGTTTCATTGGGTATCCAGACTCCGGTTATTACGTTGAGCGTTCAGGCTCCGGTCAATTTCGTTGGGTATCCAGACTTCGGTTATTACGTTGAGCATTCAAGCTCCGGTCAGTTTCGTTGGGTATCCAGACTCTGGTTATTACGTTGAGCGTTCAGGCTCCGATACGTTTCGTTGGGTATCCGGACTCCGGTTATTACGTTGAACGTTCAGGCTCCGGTCAGTTTCGTTGGGTATCCAGACTCTGGTTATTACGTTGAGCGTTTAGGCTCCGGTCATTTTTGTTGGGTATCTAGTCTCTAGTTTTTACGTTGAGCGTTCAGGCTTCGGTCAGTTTTGTTGGGTATCCAGACTCCGGTTATTATGTTGAGGGTTCAGGCTCTGGTCAGTTTTCTTGGGTATCCAAACTTCGGTTATTATGTTGAGCATTCAGGCTCCGTTCAGTTTCGTAGGATATCCAGACTCTGGTTATTACGTTGAGCATTCAGGCTCCGGTCAGTTTTGTTGGGTATCCAGACTCTGGTTACGACGTTGAGCGTTCAGGCTCCGGTCAGTTTCGTTGGGTATCCAGAGTCCGGTTTTTACGTTGAGCGTTCAGGCTCCGGTCAGTTTTATTGGGTATCCAGACTCTGGTTTTTACGTTGAGCGTTCAGACTCCGGTCAGTTTTGTTGGGTATCCAAGCTGCTGTTATTACGTTAAGCGTTCAGGCTCTGGTCAGTTTCGTTGGGTATCCAGACTCCGGATATTACGTTGAGCGTTCAGGCTCCGGTCAGTTTCGTTGGGTATCCAGACTCCGGTTTTTACGTTGAGCGTTCAGGCTCCAGTCAATTTGGTTGGGTATCCAGACTCCGGTTATTACGTTGAGAGTTCAGGCTCCGGTCAGTTTTGTTGGGTATCCAGACTCTAGTTTTTACGTTGAGTGTTCAGGCTCCGGTCAGTTTTTTTGGGTATCCAGGCTCCGGTTATTACGTTAAGCGTTCAGGTTCCGGTCAGTTTCGTTGGGTATCCAGACTCCGGTTATTACGTTGAGCGTTCAGGCTCCGGTCAGTTTTGTTGGGTATTAAGACTCTGGTTATTACGTTGAGCATTCAGGCTCCGGTCAATTTGGTTGGGTATCCAGACTCTGGTTATTACGTTTAGCGTTCAGGCTCCGGTCAGTTTTGTTTGGTATCCAGACTCCGGTTATTACGTTAAGCGTTCAGGCTCCGGTCAGTTTTGTTGGGTATCCAGACTCCGGTTATTACGTTTAGCGTTCAGTCTCCGGTTAGTTTCATTGGGTATCCAGACTTCAGATATTACGTTGAGCGTCCAGGCTCCGGTCCGTTTCGTTGGGTATCCAGACTCCGGTTTTTACGTTGAGCGTTCAGGCTCCGGTCAGTTTCATTGGGTATCCAGACTCCAGTTTTTACGTTGAGCGTTCAGGCTCCGGTCAGTTTTGTTGGGTATCTAGACTCCGGTTATTATGTTGAGGTTTCAGGCTCCGGTCAGTTTCGTTGGGTATCCAGACTCCGGTTTTTACGTTGAGCGTTCAGGCTCTGGTCAGTTATATTGGGTATCCAGACTCCTGTTATTACGTTGAGTGTTCAAACTCCGGTCAGTTTCGTTGGGTATCCAGACTCCGGTTATTACGTTGAGCGTTCAGGCTCCGGTCAGTTTTGTTGTCTATCCAGACGTCAGTTATTACGTTGAACGTTCAGGCTCCGGTCAGTTTTGTTGGGTAACCAGATTCCGGTTTTTACGTTAAGCGTTCAGGCTCCGGTCAGTTTTGTTGGGTATCCAGACTCTGGTTATTACGTTGAGCGTTCAGGCTCCGGTCAGTTTCATTGGGTATCCAGACTCCGGTTATTACGTTGAGCGTTCAGGCTCCGGTCAATTTCGTTGGGTATCCAGACTTCGGTTATTACGTTGAGCATTCAAGCTCCGGTCAGTTTCGTTGGGTATCCAGACTCCGGTTATTACGTTGAGCGTTCAGGCTCCGATACGTTTCGTTGGGTATCCGGACTCCGGTTATTACGTTGAATGTTCAGGCTCCGGTCAGTTTCGTTGGGTATCCAGACTCTGGTTATTACGTTGAGCGTTCAGGCTCCGGTCATTTTTGTTGGGTATCCAGTCTCTAGTTTTTACGTTGAGCGTTCAGGCTTCGGTCAGTTTTGTTGGGTATCCAGACTCCGGTTATTATGTTGAGGGTTCAGGCTCTGGTCAGTTTTGTTGGGTATCCAAACTTCGGTTATTATGTTGAGCATTCAGGCTCCGTTCAGTTTCGTAGGCTATCCAGACTCTGGTTATTACGTTGAGCATTCAGGCTCCGGTCAGTGTTGTTGGGTATCCAGACTCTGGTTACGACGTTGAGCGTTCAGGCTCCGGTCAGTTTCGTTGAGTATCCAGAGTTCGGTTTTTACGTTGAGCGTTCAGGCTCTGGTCAGTTTTGTTGGGTATCCAGACTTCGGTTATTACGTTGATCGTTCAGGCTCCGGTTAGTTTCATTGGGTATCCAGACTCCGGTTTTTACGTTGAGCGTTCAGGCTCCGGTCAGTTTTGTTGGGTATCCAGACTCCGATTATTACGTTGAGCGTTCAGGCTCCGGTCAGTTTCGTTGGGTATCCAGACTCCGGTTATTACGTTGAGCGTTCAGGCTTCGGTCAGTTTCGTTGGCTATCCAGACTCCGGTTTTTACGTTGAGTGTTCAGGCTCCAGTCAGTTTTGTTGGGTATCCAGACTCTGGTTTTAACGTTGAGCGTTCAGACTCCGGTCAGTTTTGTTGGGTATCCAGGCTCCGGTTATTACGTTGAGCGTTCAGGCTCCGGTCAGTTTCGTTGGGTGTCCAGACTCCGGTTATTACGTTGAGCGTTCAGGCTCCGGTCAGTTTCATTGGGTATCCAGACTCCGGTTATTACGTTGAGCATTCAGGCTCCGGTCAGTTTCGTTGGGTATCCAGACTCCGGTTATTACATTGAGTGTTCAGGCTCCGGTCACTTTCGTTTGGTATCCAGACTTCAGTTATTACGTTGAGCGTTCAGGCTCCGGTCAGTTTCGTTGGGTATCCAGAGTCCGGTTTTTACGTTGAGCGTTCAGGCTCCGGTCAGTTTTGTTGGGTATCTAGACTCTGGTTTTTACTTTGAGCGTTCAGACTCCGGTCAGTTTTTTTGGGTATCCAGGCTGCGGTTATTACGTTGAGCGTTCAGGCTCCGGTCAGTTTCGTTGGGTATCCAGACTCTGGTTTTTACATTGAGCGTTTAGGCTCCGGTCAATTTGGTTGGGTATCCAGACTCCGGTTATTACGTTGAGCGTTCAGGCTCCGGTCAATTTGGTTGGGTATCCAGACTCCGGTTATTACGTTGAGCGTTCAGGCTCCGGTCAGTTTTGTTTGGTATCCAGACTCCGGTTATTACGTTAAGCGTTCAGGCTCCGGTCAGTTTTGTTGGGTAACCAGACTCCGGTTATTACATTTAGCGTTCAGGCTTCGTTCAGTTTCGTTGGGTTCCAGACTTCAGTTATTACGTTGAGCGTCCAGGCTCCGATCAGTTTCGTTGGGTATCCAGACTCCGGTTATTACGTTGAGCGTTCAGGCTCCGGTCAGTTTCATTGGGTATCCAGACTCCAGTTTTTACGTTGAGCGTTCAGGCTCTGGTCAGTTTTGTTGGGTATCCAGACTCCGGTTATTATGTTGAGGTTTGAGGCTCCGGTCAGTTTCGTTGGGTATCCAGACTCCGGTTTTTACGTTGAGCGTTCAGGCTCCGGTCAGTTTTGTTGGGTATCCAGACTCCGGTTATTACGTTGAGCGTTCAAACTCTGGTCAGTTTCGTTGGGTAACCAGACTCCGGTTATTACGTTGAGCGTTCAGGCTCCGGTCAGTTTTGTTGTGTATCCAGACGTCAGTTATTATGTTGAACGTTCAGACTCCGGTCAGTTTCATTGGGTATTGTCGCTACTGCGAAAATCGGCGCC